>JACXGJ010005241.1:0-40094 GCA_016801105.1 Esox niger
CACACACACACACACACAGTACACACTCATCACACAAAAGCAAGCCCCCTAGCAAAATGCATGAAGGAGAAAGAGATTTGAGTTTCAATAAAGAGAGTCAGTGAAGAGAGAGGGAGGAGGAGGAAGGAGAGAGAGTCAGCCACCCAGGCAGATAAATGCACCAATACTGGGGGCTGGGAATGGACAGAGCATGCAACACACACACACACACACACACACACACATAGGACGCTGCGGCTGCAGGACAAGGGCATGTGCTACAAGGGCAAGGACATTACGGCAACTACCACTTCACAGACAAGTCAACCTGTCTCTGACACACCCCTGTCCTGCCCTCTCCCCTCTCCCCTCTCCCCTCTCCCCTCTCCCCCTCTCCCCCTCTCCCCTCTGTAACAAACACGTCATGCCGCCGGGTTCCCACCGCCCCATTCATGAGCTAGGCTTGGGCCAATTAGGACCCTGGAAAATGACGAGGCTTTGTTTTGATGGGGGATTTACATGTGATGCAAATGCTCTAGAAGAGCTAAGCTTTCCCCTCCAGCGTTTGTGCTCCTCTGATCGGCATCACTGGGGTTCAGTCAGGGACTCAGTGGCAGCTCAGCTGATTAAGCAAGTATGGAAAGAGAGAGAGGCACAGAGAGGCAGAGACGGGGGGTGAGAAAGGGAAAGAAGAAGATCTCTTCCATGTTGTGTCAGCATAAGGTAGACAGATCTGTTAAATATTACAGCAATAAGGCATACCTGCGCTGTTGAATACTAGAGCAATAAGCATACCTTAATGATTCAGAAGCTAATGATTGCATGGCTAAAAATGAAAATGCCAATATATAGCATCAGGAATCTACTTTGTTCATATTTATATGTGAATTACATTGATATTGACACCGATTTCTCTGTTCAGACACTTCAAGGTTGTTCAGAATGTCATTAGGAGGCATAAATTCCTGCTGAATATTACATGGACAGGATGATAAATAGTTCCATATGTAGGATTGTACTTTTTTATGTATGATTTAACAACCAATAGAAAGTAAACTCATTCAACTAGAAATACATTTTAGCCATCCAATAAAGGAGGCAAATGCATGAACCTACCCCAATCAAGTTGCAATTAAACTATTTTATTGGAACAAAGGTTACAGAAAAAGGAATCAAGCCGGAAACTGAAAGGTCAAATCAAAATAAAGCAGAGGATGTGTTGCTACTGCATTGATGGAAGGGAGCGTTTTGTGCAATAACCTGGTCCTGCAATACAGTCCTGCTGACGAGCACAGGCCCCAAAGATAGGCACAACTCTAGCGTCAACTACAGCCTCAATCCCAGTTACAGTCTCAATTACAGGCTCAACTACAGCAATAACTACACCTTCAACTACAGCCTCAACCCCAGTTACAGGCTCAATTACAGGCTCAACTACAGCCATAACAACACCTTCAACTACAGCCTCAACCCCAGTTACAGTCTCAATTACTGGCTCAACTACAGCTATAACTACACCTTCAACTACAGCCTCAACCCCAGTTACAGTCTCAAGTACAGCCATAACTGCACCCTAAACTACAGACTCAACTACAGACTCAACTACAGCCACAATGACGGTCTCAAGTACAGTCCAAACTACATCCTCAACTGCATTAGATGGTTGGGAGTGCAGGAGCAGAGTTCACTCTTTCATCGGTGTTCAAATAAACCTGTCAGTCTCTGAGATCAGAAACAGGCAGAAGATCCATCCTTGGCCCGGTAGGTTTGTCGCTGATTAACACCAAAATCCAGACAAAAAGAAGAATGAACTGTTCTGAAAATGGTTTAGTTAAAGTGGCTGGTGTGGTATGTCTTATTGACATGAGAAGAAGCCCCAGTAAGAGATAAGATTCAAGGTCAAACCTGAAGGTCACTGCAGCAACAACATGATAGGCAAAGGCCTTTAAAATACATTCTAGATAAGAAAAACATCATTTATTTTTCAAGTCTAATGTTGCATTTATTTGAAATGGTTGCGGGGAGCAGTGTTGTGTGTCTGGGTAGAATTGGAGCGGTACAGATCTCGCTCCACGAAGGACTTATAAATCACTTCTCAAGACGAGTGTAGCAGAAAATTGATAATTACTGGCAGCACAGCTGTGCCTAGTCATCAGGTGTGACAAATACCCCTCCCACTCGGAAAAAAACCTCCCATGAAAACAAAAGTTGAGCACAGAACAGAGGATAACGAATATCGACATGTTTGTGGCGGCTGTGAGAATGTCGCTTCAGCCGGGCTGTTTATTGCCGTGTTTTAGAGCCAGAGAGTGTGCTCCCTACACAGGCCACTGAAGTCCTCCCCCCCAAGCGTACTGTGCCATGGGATGGAGGCTTGTGCCAAGCCAGGGAGACGCCTCAGCAGGACTGTCCCTCCAGGATGGCGGTGCTCTGGTCTGTCTCTGTCCACCAGGCACCGCTCCTCTCTGCAGAACGTTGTCTCAGCTCGTTGCTACCAAATTCCATCTGGTTACCCCTGTCCGCCTCCAACCCTGGAACTCGCATATCCCCTATGCCATCTCCCGCAAGGCTGTGCCAGAACTGTGTCGCGGGGACCTGCTCTGCGTAATCCTGTGGCAATTGCGAGTGCGAAAATAAGGCAGAACAGGCAGGCCGTAACGACGTGTCACTCCTATCATAACAAGGTCACCTGACATTATCTGCCAACCGGTACATGAACAACAAACTGGGGTGTACCATTAGACAGAGTTTAAGAATCCGAGGCAGGTGAACGGTGTCAGAGGATCGGGTGGGCCGCTCAGTGTGTGTGCGCGTGTCATGTGAAACGGGGGTTCTGATAGGGGCTGCGTTAGCAGGGATGAGGGGTTGAGTTGGGTTGAAGGGGACAGCTACTGCTCTCCATCCTGGCCTGGTCTCCTCATTACTGTCAGTCAACATCAGGTTTCGCAGGGCCAGGCTCCTGCAGCCCTCTGTCCTCCCTGCCATGCCCTCCTCCCCTCCCCCTCCTCCCCTCCCTCCCCACCTTCCCCCCCAACCCCCCCACCCCTTGACTCCCTCTCTCCCCACCTTCCCCCCCACCCCCCCCACCCCTTGACTCCCTCCCTCTCCTTCCTTCCGTCCGTCCACTGCCTGCCGGCTGCCATTGATAAGTACAGAACGTTGCCCTGAACCCCCCACCAAACCTAATTAGCCTCGACCCACAGCAACGAGACCAGACCAGGGAGCGGAGGGGGGAGGGGAGCCAAGCCAGCAGCACGGAGAACGCACACAGCATACTGTCCTCACTGCACAAACACAGCTGAACAACAAGACAAGCTAATGGTTTATTCAGAATGACAACGTGAACATATACCCACTCGCACATATTGTATAATGACACAATGTCTAGAAAAGAAAACAACATCAATCAAGCTGGGCAGGGCTTTGACTGACTGCCCGTCTCCTGACTGTCTCTTGGTGATTCTGTCTGACCACCCAACAAACGATCTTGGCCTCATTCTTGTCTGGACCAGTTTCACTGAGGCCATTCAACGTTAGAACGGTCCAGGGTCAGGGATTTAAAGTCATCTCCTGCACATCCATTACCACGGGGGGAAACATCTCTCCAAGTCAGCCTTCATCAAGGGGGGTTGTTTGTGTTGGCTACAAACCTTTTTGGCTGGGATGTGAGAGGGAGGTGACGATAAAGCAATCCCATCAACGGAACACTGATTGATCGACTTTTCCCTCGCCCTGATTCAAGTTAGCTTTGCCAGCTATCGGATTGTTTCTTGTTTTCAGTGAAAAGTCAATGCACTTCCCGTTGGTGCACTTTCAGAAGTGCATTTATTTTGAGGAAAAACAGAAATACACACTGGCCATATTTTCTGCTATAAACTGGGTGGATCGAGCCCCTATTGCTGATTGACTGAAAGCTGAGGTATATCGCGGGTATGACAATAATTATCCTCACAATTTAATTCCTAACCAGTTTACTAAAGCAAATAAGGCACTTGCAGAGTCAAATGGGGCCACAGTAGGGCTGTGTCCAGGTAATCCAGATGGCATCATCCTTAAAAACACCCTAAGCCCAGGTATATCAGCCTTATGACACACTCCCTCAGGCCTTATTGCTTCATTTGAATCTCGGTAGCTTGAAAACTGAAAGCTGATTGGCTTTAGACCTGAGGTATATTTCAGACCGTATTCCACAGACACTTACAAGGGCAACTAGTTTACAATTGCAATAAGGCACTTTGGGATTTGCGGCCAATATACAACTAAGGGCTGCATCCCAAGAACAACTTGCTATTGGCCATACACCACACCCCCTCAGGCCTAACTGCTGAACTAGAAATAGTATGTTTGGGTTTCTGCCTGTAGATGCTTATTCCCAGTCCATGAGAAATGGAAAGATGTACTGCTAACATCCAATGTGAAAACACGTATGCTAAAGATATACATAGAGATATGTTGAATAGAAAGTAATCTGTTCTATATAAAGGACTTTTGTCCTTGAATGTTCTTTCAAACTCTGGCAGTGGTGCACGACTGAGTCTGAACAGGGAATCAAGTGCTTTTAATAAACTCATATGGACACTTAGAGTAGCTGGCAGCCACGGTTTCATATTCCCAACAGTCAGCTGTGTCAGTTGAAATGAAAATCATTCTGAGATGGAGAAGACCATAATACTAAAATCACCTAAAGATAAATAACGTATCTGAGCGAGACGCAATGTGCGTTGGTGTATGTAAGGGGACGGGGGACCACCTTGGACTTCATTAGTCCTTGGACTTCAATAAAAACCTGGCAAGGGGTTTTCTCCCTGAGGAGCACGTCTGCAGCACCAGCAACTTGGGACACCTGGGAGATTTTGTCCAGCTTAACATTAAGCACAAAGCAAGTCTCTCGGTAGGGAGCCAGGGACCACAAGAAGACGGGGGGGGGGGTGTCTCTACTAGAGTGTCTCAACTCCAGCTATGCCTTCCCATTCTCACTACCAGCTGTAGCGTGGAAGTCCCTCAGCAGAGAGAGGAAGGGAGAGTCAGGGAGAGGGCCAAGGAGGGAGAGCACACAGCTGAAGCAAACACCAGAATAAATCTGGGGCACTGCTTTTATGGTATTTAGGACTGATAACCCAGATTCGTTCTTACTCAGACCTACTACGGCACGCTTAGCTAACAGCGGACAACTAGTGAAGGTCACACCCTCTCCCTTGGCAAAACCTCCCCATCATTCAGAAGCAATTAAAACCTATGAAAAGTTGTGACTGTACGGTATTCCTTCTTCAAGTCCCTCTTGCTCTCCGCCATTCATTAGGCCCAGAACATATCAACTGGTAAAAACTACTGAGGCTCGTCTCATCAGGCCAGACCAATAGCCGCTATGGATGCGCTGACCAGCGGCCCATATAAGCCTAATGAGGCAAACAGCCACTGGCAAGACGGCCAGCGAACAGGAAGGGGTAAGGTGCAACGCTCACCACCGAGTGGCCCGGCTCATCCCCCTCTTTTCCATAACAAGCCATTAGATCTCCTGGCATGGTGGCCACAGTCCCACCGGCAATTAAAATCATGTCGGGACACGCTACAATTGCCTGTGATTCCACCGCGTGAAAACAACAACAGCGGCGGCGGCGTCTGCGCGGAAATGGACAGCTGAAAAAACGATCCCCGGCAATGCGGGCAGCCACCGTCGCCGTGGTCTTCCAAACACATAAGGCAGTCAATGAGCCCCCCCACCACCGGTTCCTGTGTCGCCGCGAAAACAAAGGGTGTAGAACCGAGAGACGGCACCTGTGTGTACGTCTGCCTCTCACACCTAACCCCTCCACCCCCCCCCCCCCCCCCCCCCCCCCCCCCCCCCCCCCCCCCCCCCCCCCCCCCCCCCCCCCACACACACACACACACACACACACACACACGCCATGCTGTGCAGATCTACTGTGACAAGACAGAAGCTGATCCACGCACCTCTACTAACATACCTGGGGACCCTAGATGAAGACACAAGTGTGCTGAATCCTATAGGAGACACTAGCACTGGGACCAAGGTGGAAGGGAGACATGGGCCAGCTACAGCCAGCTACAGTAACAGAACGGTACACAGCATGCGGCAGTGCAGGTTTCACAGGGGCGGGGTAAAGCCGTGAGCAAACCAAAGCCGATTGGTCGCTTAACATTTTTGTTCTTTAATCCAGTGCCACGAAGGCACCTGAAGCCGGCCCGAGGAATCCCCGTCTCGCACGCGGGAATGGCCTGGTTAAACAACGCCAGACAGCGGGCCACGCTGGAGATGAGCAGAAAGGTGGAGCGGGTGGGTGAGGGTGGGGGGGCAATGACAAATTAAAAACAGGGACAGCTTTCTAAATGCTTTCTCAGGCCCAGATTCTTATTAAGGCTTTAAATCAATTGAACATGAAGGAGAAAGCCATGCAATGCTAATCTATCTGCCTTAATCTTATTGCTTTGAGATCCTTTGAATTCCACATTCTCTTGCCTAATGCAAAAACAAATAAAAGCCATTTTCTTCTCTAATGAGCTTGCCCTGCAGCCGACCATTTTTGAATAGATCTGTTTTTTTAAACAACAGGTTTTCCTGTACTACTGCACCAGTTCTGTTGACACGTCACTGTTTTCTTCCAGTGATGTAACCTGCCAGCAGAATGATGTGCTTATAAGGCTGTTTAAACAATTGTATTTCTGGGTGATAGCTTTCTCTTACATTAGTCCCAGCTAACCACAACATATTATTGTAAAAGTTATCATATAACAAGCACAACAGCTATGTATTTCAGGGAGAAAGTCGCTTGCCTTTCAACTGAAATCCCAAAGATTAAAAAATCATTAGCAGCGGAAGACAAAAAGGTTAAAGTGACAAACAGGCAAATGAGGGCTGAGGAAAATGGCTGGTAATTTCTCAACAATATGCTGTGACCCTTAAGAAACGGTTTGCTCTGACTTTTGAAAGCTTTCGCCGCCAATTCCTCATCTGAAACCTGAACCCCTCAATAACAATGCCTCTCCATGAGTCAGTCAGAAGGAGAGAAGATCCATTAAGGATCTCAACGCAATTCAGGCCTAAAAGATCTGATATGATGACCACTTCAGTGGCCAACAGGCTTTTCCTCCAACCCCAGGCAGACAGGGATGAAGACCACACTCTTCAACGCTGTAGTCATACCATAATGACTGACACAAGTGTGTTTCCCTGCCTTTTCAGGACCTGATGTTACAAAAAATATAAAACAGGAGGACTTTCCAAAATGCTTGTGTAGGCTTTGGGTTAGGTTTAGACTTTGGGTTAGGTTTAGACATTGGGTTTGGTTTAGATGTCTACATGGTGTGTGTGTTATCAAGCAGGTTCTCCTAACATTAATGAGTTTCTACTCACTCTAATATCATTTTAGTAATGGCAACATTTTGTTGAAACTGGGATCAGCATGGAAGAAATGACTGAAAGCTGCTGACCATGGTCTTTTCTTTCACAACAAAACTGGGATAATCATCATTTCTGTGTAATTACAAACTCATAAATAGCCATCCCACCACAATTAATCAGGAAACACATTGAACTGTGCAAGAAGTGGTCCCAAGCCCATAGCAGAAGTGCCTTTTAAGTGCTTTGTCCATTATGACACCAGAGTGGGTATATATGAAGTTGTTAATACCGTGTTTTAACGAATGCAGCTCACTGGTCACTTAGTGACTTTAACAATGCAAGTGAAGTAGTTAGATTCTTACCTTAGGTTGAGCACGTCGAGGAAAGGCAACCTTTGGATCAATCTGTGAAAACGGAAAAATAGGGTGTCAGGAATTTGTCAACTGTTCGGTAACGTTCACAGGATTTTTGCAACAGGAAAACATGCGTCAGTTCCTCCAAAGAGACAACACCATTTAAAAAACCTTAGAAAACGGACACGTTCACTGTGATGCAGTTAAGTTCACAAAATGGAAACAGTTCCTTTGAATGTTCGGTGGAAATTATTATTTAAAGATTATATGGTTGGAAATAGAAATCTGGGGCCTGTGACAATGACTCCAGATATTCTAAAATAAGCAGAAAGGCGCATTAGATCAACAGTTTGTTTTTTCAGTATTTGCCTTGTCTCGTTAATTTCATTTTTTTCCCTCTGTTTAACTGGTATCGAGGCGTGCAGTTGAAGCCTTATCAATCTTGCATTCTGAATGAAGAGAAACTATTTCATGCACCAATGTCATCCTGCCTTCTCCTTGCTTTAATACCAGCACTTAAGAGAGAAGTTTCAAACAATCTCATCCAAGCAGACCTATTGAAGGGGAAAAACGTAAACAGATCGCAATTTTTCTCGTGCAGAAAATTACTTATTGGTGTTCAGCAGGGCAAACCCTTTAAGTTGCTGCATATTTGTCTGTGAGGATTTGAAGGCTGGCCTACCCACAAGTTGTAATGTAATCCTCACAGTGTCATCACAGAGACAGTCCCTCAGTTGGGTACATCTGGGCCTGAAATGTCTCGCTCAATTCATAAAAGGAAACAAAAAAGTGGGGGTTGTGAACTGAGCAGGAAGAGCCTCAGAACATTGGCTGGACAACACAGCCCTCCGGGAAAAAATCGTAATCTAATTTCAAATAGAATAGTTACGCTGAAAGAGCACATTCATAAGAACTGAACTGCACTCATAAACAATGAATACAACGGCTGATTAAGAACAAGACACAAAGGTTAGGATCTGTGCAGATCCAGCCAGCCCAGGTCTCTGTCCTGTGTTAGGAGTGAAAAGAGAAAGAGCCACATTTGAATACGCGGCAGCAACATATTTCTCCGTCCTATTTCAATCCGTCTGAGATATGATTGTTATCGTTCTAAATCAGGTCAATTTGAGAGATGAATTCAATAACACCTGGGTATGGCAAGTCTGCTCATAATGAATTCCATGTAATGATTCGTTTTAGCAATTAGCCTCAGGCATAACCAATTCAACCTCCATTACTCAGTGGAGCCCGGCCTGGTGGTGCAAAGACAACACTATAAGCTGTGAATATCAAAGCCTTCATACGTGGTGACGTGGCTTATGGTTCCGACCAACACACTGCCTCTGAATATCACCTGTAATGGCAGTTCCCCAATCACCCGGCACACTGTCATTTACCTGATGTCAACTTTCCCCACGACCTCAGTGAGGTGAACAACCTACCAATCAAATCCACCACGAGTACGGAACATAAGCACGCTTGTTCAACACACAGTTACTACCGATCAATCACTTGGACATGAAATAATTAGCAATGCACACATTTATTTTGTTTATTGACATGGCTGCACGCTGTAGTTATTTGTCCGATTACCAGTGCAGCTATATTGGGTAATGATGACTTAGTGCAGAAAGTGTTGAGAAAGCTTGTAGAAGCATACCTTTATTTAGGTCACTGCCTCGAAAATGAATGGTTCCTTTGAGACATTTTCCGAAGAGGGGAAATTCTAACAATTATTTTCATTCTGTAGGAAGTATTCATGTAAATGGGCAGTTATGTGGGGCTTACATTTAAAGCCTGGGCACATCATATAGGCCACATATTTCCCATTACAGCACAATACTATAGCATGTCTGTAACTAAAGGTTATTCCCTTTACACACTTCCATAGGAATAGCAGTTTGCTCTTTGTGTTCATAATTGGTCTCGAGGGGTACTATATTTCCCAACGAGAAGGAAATAAATCACAGTCTTGAACGACAGGATCATTGCTTGATCCATGAAAGGAAATCAAAATCACCAAAAAAGAAACATGAGCAGTATTTTCATTCAATGCAGAATAATGTTTTAATTCTGGTAGAAATTAAAAAGCAAACTACTACTGTGATTGCTACGACTTTGTATGTAATAGATTATAAGTGTAAAAATAGCTTTTTCTCAAGCTCGGCAGTCAACATATTCAAACCAGGTATGTCAAAATAAAAGAGAACGAACCAAAAGCAATACATTCCTTTCTCATTTTTTCTCCTTTTATCTTCCTTTACAGCTTTTTACAGCCGGGTCTCAGAGGGCCTCCTCACTGTGCGATTGTGTAAGATCAGGGCAGGAGGCAATTGCTTACATTCTTAGTTCAGATCTTCCAACAGGATTTCATAAATTATTCCAGCTTCTGAGTAAACTCTATTTCTTAACAGATTTTCCTCTGGTAGTTTAAGATGAAGTGGTTTTTAAAGCTACAAAAATTGCTTATCAAAGTATTGATTTCTTAATTGTTTTCTTTGTGTTTGTGAGGTACTGTAGGAAGCTCTGGTATTTAATGACTGACTTAATCTGCATCTTTCTTTCAGCGTGCTTATGGTTTCCATATATAGATCCGTATAATCACCACTGTACAATGTGCCGCCAACAAATACCCAAATGAAGTCATTTAACTTGGTGCCATTAGTCTTGCCCTTATCAAAGTATTGGTTTGGAACATGAAACCATCCCACAGTGGTTCAGAAGCCTGCCTTTCTCTGCAGTGGAAGCTATGTTGCAAACAAGGATGTTCAATGTCTGCGTTGTTTCAGTGGAAATTGCATGGTGTTCATGGGCTTGAAAGAATCACTGTAATTACTAGTAGTTAAATAACAAAGAAAAAATGTGGTCAGATGCGGAACAGTGTAAAAATACTTGTTTGAAAAGAAGACAAATCCATCCCAGTACGTGTTGCTTCAACGCCTGTAAAAGGACATGATCAACTGGTGAAGACAAAGCACCTGCTAGACATGAACCAGTAAGGTGGATGGTGGAGGCCAGCTCACAGCTGACATTACTTCAATTGATATCTGACAGAGGAGGCTTGGATTTGTCCAGCTGCTCCTGTCTGCACCGGCCCTTTCTTCTTTTTCCTCTGTCTCTCTGGTCTTATCCCCTTTAGCTCAACCACCCATTCTGTCTTCTCAAACCACTACATCAAAACAGCTAACAGGGGTTGGCCAGAGGTCATTCAATAATGGCTGGAGATATCTGTGGACAAATAGGCTAACTTTTGTCTTGGAAAAAAGGCTTATTTAGCAGTACAGTACATCTCCTCTGGCAGGAGTCCACAGAGAATAATCCTGACCTGTACAGTGGCAAAGGATTCAATGACGCAGTAGCCCAACAGTAGAAATTCTAACATTAATAATCATTGTAATCCCTTTAAATCATGCCCATCCACCTGATTTAAACTAACTTTACATACCAAGATAACACACTTTTTCAAATGGGACATAATATAATCGATATAAAATGATGAATGTGTTCTGAATTGCTGCCATGTGTGTTTTGAGGCCCCAGGCTCTTCTTGGCCATATGTCTTCATTCACATTCATCCCTGTCTAAAAGCAGTGTTTTCATAACCGGACAGAAAGCAACCAGGCAATCAGTGAGGACTGAAGAACAGCCACGCCACGTTATGATGGTGTGTGCATTATGAAAGCAAACATGTGCTCATTGTCCATATCTCCCACGGACATCTCTCTCCACAGGGTTACCCTCCTTCCACACTGAGACCATTAGCGCCAGAGAACATCCACTAGAACAAACAAAGAAGAAATATGTTCGATAAAATGTCACACTGTTTGCTACTGGAGTAAGTTAACTGTGAATAAATCTCTAATATACAAACACAGGGGCATTCTGTGCAAAAAAACATTATCTCGGTTACATTTGCCCTCTGCCTCTATACGTGCAGCCTTGTAGGCCATTTCAAGTCAACTCACTTCTACTAAGTCAGTTCAAGGTCACCGCTGAAAGAGACAAATCCATTCAAGCGTCAAAACGCTGTACCTTCACACTCATCTAACATCTCCACTGAAACACATCAAGAGCCTTTGAGGTTCAACACAATGCCATTGTCCAGTGCTGTTGTAAAAATAGCAATGTCTGGAAGACGATTATACTCTGTATCTCAATTCAGCTCTAACCAGCGTTCTAAGAAAACAATGATTTGTATTTAGTGTAGTCTTACTGAAAATCTGTTTTGACAGAGATCTGGTCCAGGACAGCAGCGGAGACTGACTGGTCCTCTTTAACACTGTTGTCGGTAGATACAGTAGAACACGCACACTTCTGCAGACTGACGGATGGATTGGAACATAAGAGACTAAACTGTTGGTTCAGGTCAGTGACGTAACAACAGTTTCTTCGTTTGCCTAACGGCAGAAACTATCAAAAGTCAATCTCAACATTGCTTAGCATTAATAGGGCAACGTTTTAGGTTATGTTCATCAGCTTATACAAAGAAAATCACACCCTCCATGAATTCAAATGCTTAATCAATGCACTCTTGGAATCCTAAATCCTTGTGATTTTCAGGGGCTATTTGCACTCATTTATCAAAATACTGTCTATGAACATTATGAACACAACATATCTTAGTGCAGCGGAAGTAATTCAGCTAACATTAATTCATAAATGTGCAGTGTTCAGGAACAACAAAGAAAATATTACAACATGATTGCATGCTTAAACAAATCGACATACAATACATCAAGCTTGAACCTGTAATTTCATTTCTAGTTTACTTCACTTAAAATAAATCTTATTCATTACACAATGTACAGACAAAATGGAAACCAAATGGCTTTATTAAGGGGAGAGTTTTATTTATACTTTACATTAAATAATCAAAACAGTAAATTAATCAAAACTAATACCAGAAATTTTATTTGACAATTCCTCTGATTACAAATACAACTTCAGGTTCTTAAATTCTTAATAACTACATTATGGTAAGTGTGACAGGCAGAATTGTTTATCTTTGAGTACTTTTAGTAGTTGAGCTACACTAAAATGCAGATGAAAGCAATAAAGATAAAGCACGCGTTTTCAAGTGCAGCCACTACTAGATGAGAATCTAGACTGGAAATAAACAACACAGGTCTGACTGAAGCCAATAACCAAATGGTGTTGCACCTGCATTCTATCTACTCCATGAGGAGGAACACAAGGGGTTCAATTAAGCCGACTTAAGCATATTCATTTTCACAAAGAAAGACTTCTTCAACTTGTGTCTACATAAAGTGTGTCTACACTTTATGCACTATACAGAAACACATACAGAACACATACTAATTGGCAGAATTGATCAGTCATTTACTAAGTATCTATTATCATATGTAGCAGAGCTCTAATCAGCAACCATTTGTCATGATGTATCAAATAATCACACATTAAATAGAAAACTCTGTGGCTGTCTCCCCGCTATCTGCACTGCACAACCCAAGATTGTCTGCAACAGCTTACAGGTGCTAGTTTCCTTTTATAAGATTCAAAACATGAACCCGCTCCACTTTCGCTTTCAAGTATCAAGATAAAAACGGAAAGCTTTTACAAGCACCCTCCAGTGACTTGCCAATCAGCTCAGGACAGCTGTGCAACAAGTTACAGCACCGCTTTCAGCCCAGCTCCACTGTAATTGTACACTGCCTGCTGAAGTACAATATGTTTGTCTTTCCAAATATATCTGAAAGACACACTCTCCCATCTGAACTTAGCTTTCACAGAAGGCGGCAAAAGATATGTTTTTTTGTATGCACTATTCCATTTTCAGAGCTGCGTGAGCATGACTGGATATCACCACCCACCGAGCAAAACTCTCAGACAAATATGATTTCAGCTGAAAGCTGTCTAATCCAACGCTACATAGACGGCTCTTCAACAATTACTGACATGATTAATTATTTATCCACTGCCACATTTCAAACGGGAAAAACGCAACACAATAGTTCAAGGCATTTCATAATGTAGCATAAATAGGGATGCTTAAGTGTGTGTTGTCCAGTGTGTATAGCGTGATTAAAAAGTGCATCTGCTAAACTGATCAGGGAAGCACCAGGTTGGTTAACATTTAAAGACAGAAAATAGATTTGGGAAATTGATAAATTGTTGCCAATGTATACCACTGACACGGTGCTGTGCTTTCAACTTAGAATCAGCATGTCTAAAGTTTGAGGTACACTTACATGTAAGAATAAATCCTGACACGTAAGATAGTAAATATTTGCCAAGAGATTTGCACGTAGATGCCAGCAGATATGAGATTGAGCCCTGAGTGCTGTTTAGGGGTCTACGTGGAAGAGGGAACGCTGATATCATGGGAATAATCCACATCCCCAACTTTGATTAAATGAACGGTTTTACCTTAAAGCTCTTTACCAAGAGGGCAGATCCAGTGACTGGTACATGGCATTCTGAGCATTCAGAGATGCCAAATGCCACACACAGACATACTGCAACTTTTGTTGGTAGTAATGTAGCATTATTTTTCAATGTGGAAACATTAGAGTATGACTACAAATCAAGCATGCCTGTGAAATAAATAAAAGCAGGGTCGAAAATGTTAAAATTGCAGCACGGACAATAACGTAATTTTTAAATGACAATAAAACATACACATACCGTCTTTGAGTCTAATTCGTGGTGTGGTTGAGCTAAGACTTTATCTACACTGGCAGCATCTGCAAATGTAACAAACCCAAATCCTCTGCAAAACAAAGAAACACAAAAATAACAATTAGACATCACGCATAATTTATTAATGAGAACATGAAAATATATGCTCAACTGTTTCCCTGAGTGCGTTAATAACAAGGTATCAAGAATAGCATTTGCCCAACCACGCAAAAAATAACTGCACACACACTCACATCTATTTACACAATCCTAATTAACTACTATTCAATTCAGATGATAGAGATAATAGCCAAATGAATTGTAGATTACTATAGTAATTGAGGGCACTGATATTTAAGTTAGATTAGAGGAGGAGGGACAGTACACCAACATTGCAGTGCGGTCCTAAAGTCAATGTCAAATTGTATTCGCTCGCAGTTCACAGTGAACAGATCGACTTAAAATGTGGAATGTAGCCTAAACATGGATAGGATATTATTTCAGTAACGGGAAAGCAAAAGTAAGAAACATTGTTTACCTGGAACGTTTTGTTGTGGGGTCTCTCATCACCATACATTCTCTTATTTCTCCGAATTTGCTAAAATAGTCTCTAAGGCTGTCTGTGAATAGAGAAAATATGTCGGGTAATTAGTCAAGAACAAATGTTCGTCATGCTCTACACAGTGTGATTCAAAAACGCCCCGCGATGCACATAGGGGTCGAATAGAGGACTTCAGATGATTGGAAATCAAAAATAACCGTGCGCGCACCCAAAGGCACTCCACATATCCCATGCAGTAGACTATAGCACACACGAACACACAGACAACGCGACCACAGCAAGCACAATCGATCACCGCAACAAACAACAAGAAACATGGGAAATGTACTAGGAATAATTGTCTCACCTGGTGAGGTTTGCCAGCTGAGGCCACCGATAAACATTTTACTGTAAGAAAACATAGCAGAAGTGTGTCCAGATGTCAGATCGGCCATTTTGACGACTAACTACTTATAAAAGCGATCTTAACGAATAGAGAAGCACAAAAAACATTCGCTGGATATCAATAATGTATTTTATGAAAAGGGGGAGGACACACTTGCTAATCTGCCCAAGCAAAGCAGAAGCTTCATGGCTATTACTAACTGCATCCGGAAGACCAATGGTTATGTGCGCACTACGAGCTCAATCCAGCACCGCACTCTGCTAAATCCTCTCTCAGATATTCTCACATGAAAAATGCAATAAATAAATGAAAGTGGTAAATGTTGTCATCTTACCCCGGGTCATGTTGTGAATCATTTGGGCTTCCAGATGTGGCTTGACTCCCGTCTCCTTCCATAGCTAACCAAACTATAGGCAGTAACTACAGTAACACACAAACACAGACACGGCAAAAGCTATGCAAAGCCCTGCTATGAGAATATTACTGAGCCGGGAATGGAATCGTCACACGTGGGATCAGCTCTGCCTAGCTCCCTCCCTCCCTCCGCATACCCTCCCCCTCAAACTGGGCGGGGCGAGGGCTCGTCACCTAACCAATCCAATTGACGTCAATACAGAAAACCCGCCTATAGAACTATGAAAACCACTCCCCCTATTGGTCATGACGTTCCTATGACAATGTAATGACTGAGATTAGACCGATATATACTATTTTACATGCCATAATCATACTGGTTATATTTGTCAGTGCGACGTTGGCAAATGGTGTGCACATGTATTTAGAGAAAATATTAACGACGGTCCGAGCTGAAGTCCTAAAATACTGTAAACTGCATAGACATAATGGCCTATTACATAGGAATAAATTGAAATACTGTCAATAGATAATTATTTGCACATTTAAACGACTAATAGTTTTCTTTTTCTTATCATAGATATGTACGAATATATTCATTATGTGTTGTTCATGAAAGGATATCTTTAATATTTAAGTCAGAGACATTTTAAGTAGACCGAAGACCTAAACAATATGAAGCCTACATCAAGTGTGTTGCACTATATTATGGCAAAAATACTGTAGTCAAGAGCTGTTCTTATGCACAACATAATGTGGAGTGTCTGGATACAGCCATTACAAACACACTACAAATATACCAGACAGATACAAAGTTCAATTATTTCATACCAGGGACTTAGGGAATAAAATACCACATCTTTAAGCCAATCAACATTCAAGATTCAAACCACCATGGTTTATAATGTATAGTGAATAGCTCTACTTCTAATAGACACGGGTACAATGCCCTGCTATGCATAGACTGAGGTTATTTGTGTGTTCAAATGGTTTGATGAATTAGGTTCCCAGACTATTTTAACACTTTAGCATTGTATTTCATATTGCATTTTCAAAAGCTACAGTACAGGGAATGCAGTCCACCTGAAGATGAAAAAGGAGGGGGAAAAAGAAAGGTGGATTTAATAGTAACCTCTGAATATGCATGTTCATTACTCAGTAACTGAGGGAAGCGGGCCTAGTTTTCCATTAAATCTGAACACAAGTGAGAGCTCAATTAAAGCTGGATGCTCAGTGGATTTCAAGTCATGGTACAGTGATTGCTGTTTATTTCCTAACTGCGGCCTGAGACAGAGGAAGGGAGACACACACACACACACACACACACACACACACAATGTTATCTCTTCTTTTTTCTATGGGAGAACAGTTTTAAGACGTGCCACACATACAGTTCCTGGTTGTAATTTGTCTTTAAATCCTTCAGGAGACACTTTGTATGGCACTTCCAATTGGGTGCAGACTGATAACACTTCTGCCTTTGAACTGGTTAGTCTATAAGAACTAGTTTGGGTGTTGATCACAAGCCACATAGGTCAACCATTCTGTTCAATAATTATTACACTCGAAAAAAGGAAAGTAAAAAATGATCGACATTACAAAAATAATGCGGGTGTTCACTCTGGTACACTAGTCAATTTGTAACGTTCAACATATTCTCACCGCGTTTCACTAAAATGGATGTGAGTGCGCACGCACACACGCACACCGCGAAGCTCTTAACAACAAAATGCATCAAAGGCACTTTACAGAAGCCAAGTTAACATCACAATGTAGATCTATCAGAGTAATAATGTGACAGCTGTATTGAAATTAAAACACTCCAAGCCAAGGTTTACGGAGTGCCATTCCCTTTCATCTTAGCAGGCACCACTATTAAAGATGCACTCCAAATCCATAAGCAAAACAACTTGCTAACGTTTTGTACAAATTGGATTCCTAACACTGCATGTAAATACAATAAAACATCATCACAGTGCAGGTCGTACCGTATCATAGAAAACAGATGACGTCGTGCTCACTGGGGACCCATTTTGGCTTGTGAGCACCACTTTACAAAACTACTGGCCGAAATTATACAAACGCTCTGGAGTTGCGTCTTTAAATGTCTGATATCCAATACAGCCTTTAAACAATATTAAAGCAGAAATCTCACCCCAAGCAGAAATCTCTTACCCGTCAACAATGTGATACTCCTTCCCCTTTTGAATATTAATGAGATCTAGTATTTAGTGCTGGAGTATGGTATTGGGGCAGCAGTTAACTTTTCTGCTGTCCAAACGTAAGACATGATTTAAAGACATCCAGAATACAACACAGTGGAAAACAAAAATATATTTTTCTCACATACAGTGCACTTTACTACAAAACTGCATCAACTTACCACGAACAGTGTGTGTGTGTGTGTGTGTGTGTGTGTGTTCACAGTTGCTGTTGTGCCATGAGGTGTTTTTTTTATTTTTGTTTGTTTTTAAATATGATTTTAGGTGTGGATTTGGTTGGGAGAGGACTGTGAACAGACCCCTTGTGGCAGGTTGTGTGGGGTATCCTTCATGGTAACAGATTGTATGGTACTTTCACCACTGCAATACCTCTCCTCTACTTAAAGCCAGGAGAAAATTACATGCATGTGATTTATATTAGTCCCCTAATTCTTATGTGATTTGTATTAGTCCTATATTTCCAATGTGAATTGTATTAGTCCCCTATTTCCTATGTGATTTGTATTAGTCCCCTATTTCCTATGTGATTTGTATTAGTCCTATATTTCCAATGTGAATTGTATTAGTCCCCTATTTCCTATGTGATTTGTATTAGTCCCCTATTGTCCTTCTTTGCAAGACTGGCTCATAGATCCAGTCATTAGTCCAGGTGTGATTGAAATACTACTTCTGGTTGATCGTAAAACTACATTTCAATGACATTTAGGCTTGAGTGACTTGGCCCAAAACAATGCTTTGTGACCAGCTTACTGCTGGTGTCATATTTAAAAACGTTTGTAGTTTATTGTTGTAGCTGATGTGTGTTTTCATCTTTATATATAGGCACACAGGCTGAAGACCAGTGGAAGGCCAGAAGTGAAAAGAGAAAAGTCAGTAAACCACCTAGAGTTGGCTTGCAGTACACTCAACCTGGTCTACTTAGAGATACTCTGTGTTCTATTGTGTTCACACTCTCAATACCCAATACAGCAGAGGGTGTAAATCCTTAATCTAATTTTTTCCAGCAAGCAGTTCTTATGGTTATGAATACTATCAAATGTTATTCTCACAATTAACAATACAGCAATCATAAAATCTTATCAAGGTATTTTAGAAATCCAAATAAGTTTGTGTCACTACTGAACACATTCATTTCCCTTCGAGAGAAGAATGGAAAGTAATAGATATGATACACTCAATAATTTGTCCACGTTAAGCAGTTAATTCTAATGTAGGTGATGTTGTTTTGAACGAGGGTCAATGAGAGAGTATAGCTAGTACAAAAATGTATTGTTATTTTGATAATTCATCTGTCAACTATGCAATACACTATTGTTTTGATATAAAGTAATAACAGTGTATTTATGCTTAAGTTGTTAAACTGGTATTAGCGTGGTGAAGCACAAGATATTTCAGAAACAGGGAAATGCAAAAACACATTAAGATGTTCGTGGTGAAATGAATGTTCACAGAGCTAGCATACTGTAGTATCTCTCTCATCATTAAAAAGAGGGTTGACATCAACACCATCAAATATTCCAAGGAGTATTAAAATAAATACATTTATCCACCAATCCAAAGAGTGGATTAGGCAGGACCTTGTCTGTATAAATCCAGTGGAAAATGTTTTGCTTTAGACAATTAATTCCTGCCCCAAATGCATGCTGAAAGTGTGTTCATTCTTATCTGCAAAATGGCACAGTATTTGGTGAAACACAATTAGTTCCACAGGTTTGCTGAGTTCGCTACTTGAGCCAATCAATACCTAATAATCAGTCAGTAACAGATAATCAATACCTAGCTAATAAACAATCCCTATCAGATATCAATCCATTCCAGATAATCAACACCTCGCTAATAATCAAATCCCTAACAGATAATTAACACCTAGATAATAATCAATCCCTACCTAATAATCAATCCCTACCAGATAATCAACACCTAGCTAATAATTAATCTCAACCTGATAATCAACACCTAGTTAATAATCAATCCCTACCAGATAATCAACACTTTGCTAATAATCAATCCCTACCAGATATTCAACACCTAGCTAATAATCAATCCCTACCAGATAATCAACACCTAGCTAATAATCAATCACTATCACATAAAACCTAGCTAATAATTCATCCCTACCAGATAATCAACACCTAGGCAATAATTAATCCCTACCTAGTGATTAACTGCATACACCATTAAATGTTCATTCAGTAGGTAAGAGTAAAGGAAAAATATTAGGCTTTTGTGATCAAGGTTATAAAGACAATACAAAATGCATGATGGCAGCCCTCTTAAAAACAGTGAGGAAGCCGAGTTCTATCATTTTACAGCAGGGACACATTTGTGAATGTGCCTCCAGTCACAATGACATCTGTGTTTGATTAATGAATGAAGTATTTAAAGGACGGTTTAATTTTTAATATCCTACATCTGTTACATGCATTGCACATACCAATTTGATGCCTTTGTACCTTAAAACACATAGCAGTCCGTTTCCCCATGAAACATAATATGTTCCTGTATTACACCAATAAATAACCCCTTTACCTCCCCAGAGGTCACTGATGCATTTTCACTGAGCAAATCTGGAGACTGTTTCCATTCAAGGTAAAAAATATGAAACTGAGAAATGTAATACTAGCTCGATAAAATAAAGCCCTCCACCCAGAAGCTAGAGCTGAGAGACAAGGAAACATTGTGCCTTGAGAGCACTGATCTACTGTATTGAACATAGCATTGACAAGCATTCAACATGAACACTTTGTTCTCACACAGCTCCTTTGTAGAGATGGCATTCAGCACGCAGAAATGTCACAGTAACTCAAGGATGGCAGAGGGATAACCATGCCGGTGGATGCTGATGACATGGAGCTGTTGGGGATTTAAATGGAAAGGAGGAATGATAGTGTGAGAGCAGAGGGGAGGAGGAGCGTGAGAGGACAGCTGGGGACATCCTTGTCTGCTGCAGCTGTCACACGGTCCCTCGTCGTCCTACCAAGAGCTCAAACCAAGAGCGCCAGAAGAGATCGATGCACAGATCTCAGCGACTGTCAGATTCAGTGCCAGTGTGACGCTCTGCTGTTCTGTGTTAGGGGGCTCTGCTGCCGTCTATTCCCCAGCAATGACTTCACATATTCAACCCATATTGTAATGATGACATTTACTTCAAAGCGTGGCTCTTGCCTGCATTATTCCCCAGATACAAGCACCATGGTTTTGATGCCATGCATGTCAATTATTAGGGTTGATGTCGGTATTTATTAAAAACAAAGCAGTGATTTAACAATATATCAGATTAAAGGTCATTGTACAGAATAATGGATGATAAATAGAACAGTGTGTGATAAATATGCGATTCCATTTTCTAGTATTCGGCGTCTTTTTTATATCATTACCATAATGTGTCTAGACAAATACTGACATGCAAGCACCATAAAAGTTCAAGTTCTTTTTACCAGGTTATTTGAAACTTCATCAAAAAACAACCCTCATTATGGATGACAAAAAATACTCCCATGTATCTTTTGCCAACAGGAAAACCCCAAAATACAACATCAGCAGCTCCCCGTGCTCTTTTTAACTCCCAGCACACCTGTGTCCTACATAAGGTCCCAGGATGGATCGACTAATCAATTGCACCTGTGCTGGTTAGTGATCCACAAGTAACTATACAAGAATATCCAGCAGAATCATTTCAGGATAAAGTACTACAGCCTACAGCTCCATCTTAGATAAAAGAAAAAAGGTGTATTGTTTTAAGGAAAATAAAGTTCTAAACAAAGTAGAGTTCTTTCCTAGATACGTGGCTAGTTTTTACTTTTCTTACACTTTATCTCGATATATTAGAATTCCGTAACATAAAACAATTATTCCACAGCAACACTATCAAAATATCATGGTGAGTAGCACTGACTTGAGTTAAACATCATGACTAAAGAGAGCATTTATGGAGCTCGAAGTGAGGAGACTTTGGCTAATCCTTCAATCTCTTTCCACTGCTGGTGGGTGAGTGAGTGTGCTATTATGAGCAGCAGAGATAATGGGGAATGACAAAGTGTGACTTCATTAATCAATGGGGGTCTTGGATGAGGCTCCTCATAGACCTGCCCTCCGATTATCTTTTTTTACATGGCACACGCCTTTAATTAGTCTCATCAAAAACACCAAAGAGTGCATGCTGCTGCATTATCAAGAGGCCTTTGCTTGAGAATTAATGTACACCACAGGTGATTTCTGCAATCTTCCCCAACCCCCTCCATTTTTTTTTATCCTATTAGAAGAACAACTTTGACTTCAGCACTGAAATGCCCAGACAGCAGGCTGGAAGAAACAACTGTCACTCAGTCTTCATGCTACCCCACAGACACTGTCAATTATAGTGAATAGAACAAAATAGGAAGGGAATCCGCTACAAATCTGTCAGTTCATGATACAATTACAGTTTCTTGTAGATCATATTTATACTTAGAGATTTTCATTCTGTTAAAGCTGCACCAAAAAATAATGAATTTTGGGTGAACCAACCCATTAAAAAAGAAACTAATATCCTCCCCGAATACAAAATCTGAATAGAAGCTGATGAAAGGAAGGACTAAAAGGGGCAAGACGATACAACAGGAGAAAAGCAAACAAATGCCTCCCGATGTATCAGTTGACTGGTAAATTAAAACATGGAGATGAATATATATACAAAAGGATTTAAAGATAATTGTTTTCCAACACAGACACCGGCATGGTTTCTGGCATATCAATTGTATGAGGTCTTTAGTGTGACGATTTCAGCAGCTTTGAACAGTGGGCATAACAAGATGCCTGACAAACATACGCAAAAACTGGAAACTGAGTGGGCAACCTAAAACTTAAATTGGTAATCTCATTCCTTAGAGATTAATCTGTTAATAGATTGCCTTTCGTAGGCTAACGAGATTCTGTAACCCTTCTTGCCAAGCGCTCGGACAAAGGAATTGCTCAAATTAAGCTTTAGGCGCCATCTACTGGATGGACTATGTAATCTTGTTTACTCATTCCCAGTCCCCTGAAGGAACATAATCTACTTAAACACCAGAGACATAAGCCATATACATGACTGGAGTTCTCCCTTCAGAGAAGAAACCAACACCAGAAAGACCTCAGGAGACACTCCAGCTCATGGGTCCCCTACAGAGCCGAGCATTTGCAGTTAGAAATGCCTTTGTTAAAAAAATTTTTTTTTTTAAAAATTCACACACAAAACATACAATATGCATTCATTTATTAAGGTCTGATTGAAGTCAATAGAATTTTTGACCGTGGCTATACGGTACATCGTACACCATTAGTCCAGAGCTATGACCAAAGAGACCTTAGTACCAATTGTTCATCTATATATCATTTTTTACAGAATTTTATACATTGAAAATATAGTAATTTGTGGGGTAGGGATGACAAGGACCAATCAAGCACGTTTGTCAAACTGTAATGAAACAATAACTGAAAAACATTTACAGAAAGGGGGGGGACAAAACCAAACTTCAGAAATAAAATAATTCAGAAAGATTTTACAAGGGCGCACTAGAATGATTGGGTTTTGTCCCAGCAGGTAAGCAGGCCAGAAGACCGACTCATGAGGTAAACAGGAGAGACAGAGGCCCTGTTTGGATCATTCAGAAATGTACCGTTTCTTATCCATTGTAAAAGGATGGTACATCACTAACACAACCAGTCATGTGTGGATCTGAACTGAACTCAGAAGGGAGGCACGCGTTTCAAAGCATCTTAACAGGGCCAGGTCCGGTCTTCAGTCAGGGGCTGTCCACCCAGCTGCACAGTCCGTTGTCCACCAGGGCTCGGTTCACAGACACTAACTGGAAGGACAAGACAGAAACCTTAGCAACGTCAGCTCATTAGGCTCCATTCCATAACGTCTATACGGCACATACAGAGATGCTCTCATGTATCATGATAACCAACAGGGGGCATACCCGTCCCCCTTCCGTTCTCCACAGCTGCACCAAAGGAATGCCAGTGGGGTGACAGCTGGTGACCTGGGAGGGAGCAGGTATATGTGGTCAGAACAGAGACAGGCCCTCCTTACGGCACAGTGCGCATCGTCAGGCTTCTTTGGTCTACCTGTGCCAGTACTGCCAATCCTTGAGTCATCTCCTCCAGAGCACATTTGGCTGCAGCTGAAAACTCCTCATCTCCTGATACAAAGTAAGCACAGAGAGTGAGGACATGTTGGGAACATGCTGCTGCTGTTGGTTTGTTTATCTAGATCAGAGACTAAAGAAAAGCAACGGAAACATACCTGGAAGCGGGGCAATATTTTCCAGTATCACTTCAGACCCTTGGAAGGGCAAAGACACAAAGTCGGACCTGTGGGAAGAGCGTCTTCATTATCGATAGACATCCCAGTTTTGCCGCATTAGAAAACATGTGTGCTTTGCCAATGACTATTCAGATTTAAATTAGCTGGACAAATGTAACATTTACTGGCCATATCAAATAGGAACCCATGTGAACCCATTAATGTGTGTCAACGCATTCATAAATGGCCACAGGACATTGAACCGTATTCCTGTTCTACTGGGGTTCCACACGGCGACGATAAATCACCTGATCTGCCGCAGGGTTTCGATCTTCACCCGGTCGTAGCCGCCGTAGTCCACATAGCGGAGCTCCACCTCCCCAGTGTCATCCTGGTAGCTGATCACCTGCGCTCTCCACCAGGCTCCTTCAGGCGTCTGGGCCGCACAGATCACTCCCACTGTGTGTGCGTGCGTGGCGTAAGCCAAAGAGAAAGTGAGCCAGCGGACATCTGCTAACGTGTACAACACCAGCACAGGGTGACGGTTCTACCGGAGCGTGTCGGGGCCCCCGGGTGTACTGACCCACCTTCCAGTGGAGCCGGCAGGGCAGGGCAGCCGGGGTGAGAGTAACACAAGGTCATCTGCTGGTCCAGGCTGCGGAGGGCGTGGAAGGTGGGGTGCGTGTGCTGCTGGAGGAAGACGTAGTTGCCGGACGCCACCAGGACCACCGTCACCTCCACCGTCAACCTATGGGGAAGCACCAGCTGAGGGAAACACAGGCACAGGTTTAAGTCCAGGAAGGACACACGGCCCTCCAGCCGAGCCGAACACAGACATACCCAGGACGTGACGGGGAGAGAGGGGACGCTGGCCACTGGAGGTTGGATGGAGCAGTTGGTGACGTCTAGGTCTTTGAACTTCGTCCTGATCAGCTCCAGGGCGCAAGCCACCTGCTCTTCGGACCCTGGAGGGAACACGGGCCCAGACTGAGAGGGCCACTAGGGGTCCGGCTACGGAACTAAGCGCCTGACTAAAACCACGCCCGGTCGTGGCGAGCCGGAGGGGGTTTGCGCGCTCACCTTCCAGGTGACAGATCTGGACTTCTTGGGTGTAAGGCAGGGTGGTGATGAAGACCTTCGCCCCGGACGTCTCTTTCAGGTGGCTCACATATCGGCCCTGCTTCCCAATCAATCTCCCAACAAGATGCTGGGGGAAAACGGCAGGATACAGAGACAGAATGACCCACGGGTTGGCTGCCACACAAGAACGTGGGTTTTCCCCTCTCCGAGTGGCACCTACGCCTTCCAGGCTGCCCTCTGTGATAACAACACGGGCTCAGCTCGCTCAGATGTAACCAATACCACTGAGCACCTCTCAGAGTAATGGAAGTAGAGGTTAGAGAGTGTGTGTGTGTGTGTGCCTTATGACATGTCCGCTTCAGCTGGAACCTGAGGAGAATGCCATCAGCAGACAAGCAGCAGGATTCTCATTAGACACGGTATCCAGAGCAGTGTCACCAAACTAGTCTCACAGACCTGTGAATTAGAGACTGTATCCAGGTCAGTGCCACGGAAGCGGCCCGTTTCACATTCAGCTCCCTCAATGAGTCATACGTTGAAGGTCAGCAGAGTGAACGCTCCCACGTCCATACCACCTCACGGATAAAAACCTCAAATAAGCCGAGCTTTTGAATCAGACACCTCTCACGTGTGCACGGACTCAGAAAGGACATTGTTCTAATTGGGTTTGTTCTCCGGGGGATCGGAGTGTGGCCACGTACCTTTGGCACCTCGATCTCCCAGACAGTTGGAGTCAGGTTGCTGGTGCAGTTGTTGTTGGATTTTTCGTTTGGCTGATCGGTGTTCAGGAGTTGACTTAGAGGACTGGCACAGTTACTATGTTCACAGTCGCTGTGGGCTGAGTCCATGCTGTTCAAACCAGGGCCTGGGGGGAAGCACGGATCAGTCACCAAAACACACACCCATGCCCTTGCAAACCTACCTTTTCTAACAAAGCACATGTAACGTCAGCACGATAACAGGACCGAAAGATAAGAGTTCTCCAGTCTGGAAAGACTTCAGACTAAAGGCAGTATAAAGTTAAAACCCTCTATCAGTAAAAATCCACTTCATTGATCTGAAAGACAATGAGCTTCTCCCTATCTTATTGTCTTGTATTTTGTACAATGAGACCGTAATCAACATTTTAGTCCTATTTCTATCTTTGGCCTTAAAGTGTCAAAGGAAGATGCAGTGACTCTTCCCAGTAACAATAAGATTTTCAGCCGGTGTGTAAGAAGTCATGACAATTTGTGAAAATAATGACTCTGCCTTTTGAACACAAATTCCCAAACACACCCAGAAACCAACTCATGTTTGAATTCACAAGTGCATTATGAACCAAATACAGCTCCGGAAAATATTAAGAGACCACTGCACCTTTTTCTTTCCTTTCCAATGTTGAAAATAAAGGTTCTGAGTGAGGAATAGAAGGGTTAAAATTAAGAGACCACGGCAAATTAAACCCTTCTGTTCCTCACTCAAAACCTACCTTTTCAACTTTTTTGGAAAGGAAACAAAAGATGCAGCGGTCTGTTGAATTTCCGGAGCTGCAAATAACAAGGGCCAATCGAAACATTCAGCTGCCCTTTACATCAGCCTTTATGTGAAGCTATGGAAGTGGGCAGGCCAGCCAGACCAGAGGATCATACATCACAACAAACCGAAAACCTGCTTGGAGTCAGCTCACCTGAAACAGCCACGTCTTCCGTCCTGTGACCATTAATGTGGGCCCTGCTGGTGGCCCCCGGGCCCTCTGCCTTTCCCTCAGGTGGTTGCGGGCTCAAACTGGGACTCAGGTCCTCGCCACTGGAGCTCTCCTCATACTGAGCAGAACTAGAGCCAGAATCTGCCTGCTCAGACCCACCCGACCTACTGCACTCGTGTTTTGCATCCACACGGACTGCAGGAGACGAACAGGCCATTTCACTGCCTGTTCCTGAACACTGATCCTCGGGCGGTAGGTGAGTCATTTGGCTCCCTGTCACCCTGCCATCCATGGAGAGGTTGTCTGCGCAGGGGTCTCTGGTCTGGTTTTCCAACAGGGTCTGTTCCTGCAATACTTGATTCAGTGCTGCTGTGACCACGTCAGTGATCAGACCTGACGCCAAATGTCTCATTTCCAGTGTGCTGCTCTGACTGAGTTCACACTCCTCAAACTGGTCTTTCTTCTGAGGTGATTTAGGAACGACCACTGGCTGCCCAGGGGGGGTCACCTGACTGATAGAGATGTGGCTGGGGGAACAAGGACCGGTGTTGTCTAGTAGACTAAACTCACAGACCGGCTCTTCCAAAGCAGACAGAACAGGTGGGTCGTCTTTGGAGAGGAGGTTCTCAGCCGGATCAATTTGAGGCCTCGTCTCTGCAAAAGGCAGGGACATCTTATCTTCTCCGACTTCCCCCTCTGGGTCCTCTCTAACCTCCTCTGCAGGCTCTTCAGGCAAGGCGCTGTCTGGACTGCTCTCCGGCACTGGGGGCTTATAGCAGGCACTCACGCCAGATACATCAGACTTCCCATCGCCTAGGACACAGACGGAGGCGACACGCTCCTCATCACAGGGTGGCTGGTGGTACATTTTTAATGACTTATCCTTCTCAGGACCCCGTTGACCTTGGCTACTGGGTGAAGTCTCTGGGTAACTTGAGGCTGAAAACTTGGTGACAGGCTTCACCGTGGCCCTTTCCACAGGTTGCGGGGGGCAGAATGGGGCAGAACCCAGCCCTGCTGCTTCACGGTAGGCTGCATTACGACCAAGCTCCCGCTCCACCAACGACCTCCTCCCCGCCACGTCCTTGTCCCCATACGACCCGGCAGAGCAGCTGTTCCCCACAACACCATTAGCTTCCTCACAGGAGGAGGACAAGAGGTGGTCCTGGTCTGCCGCAGTCTTGTCCTTCGCGTCACCCTTGTCAGTGCAACCTTTCTTCCGGGAGGTGTACCACCACAGGCCCAGGAAAGCAAACACTCCCGACAGGGAGAGGGTTAGAACGGACGGAAGCCTCAACGCCATTTCCAAAGCTCCTGCTGCTTACAGCGACACCTGAATAAAGAGACAGACAAATTTACACCATGGAGACAAATTGTAATAACCCCCAACTACTTTGGTGCTGGCTGGGATAGAAACGTATGAATGTGAAGCGCTAATGATAACCTCCAGGGAGGGAGCTTAACCACACCCGAAAAACCCTCCCAACACACCAGTCATCTGAGCAGCAATCCCATTACCAGCCAGGCCAGGGTGACAGCATCTGATTACAGCCAACAAAGCTCAGGTGTCACCCTTTGCAGCAGGTCAGCCAGGAAGCTGGGTCTGAGGACAAGGGCCCTGATAGCACACTGGTAATGCAAAGCCTCACAAAAGGAATGAAAACACTCATTGGCTAGTGGGAGGGGAACCAACAATTCCTTTTATTAGCAGCCACCCAGCTAACAGGCTACATCTCCTACATATCAATAACCACCAGTAATTACTAAACGCTTTCAGTTTTTATTTTTGCCAAAGAACCGAGCATACAGCATAGGCAGCAAGAAGTCTTTTTCTGCAGTATGGACAGATCCTAATAGTCTTTGCGCAGAGAATTACTAAAAGACATGCCAGTGAAAGGCAAGCCAGTCCCTCACAGAACTTCTACATTTGTTTCAATTTCCAAAGAAGGAATATTTACCATAAAGAAAATGAAAATCTGAAAAATTCTCTCTACAAGACACAACAGCTCACCAATGTACGAAAACTAATGTTGGATACGGAAAATGAAGATTAACCTAACAATCTGACCACCAAGCAGGTTCATGAGACGGTCCTTTCTTGCTATTCCTCTGAGGATTTCCAAACTTGTGTTCTATTATCTCCATTTGGTCTCCATTCCCAACGGGGAAGCTGATAGGCCGACAATGCAGCCCACTGGCTGCAGAACTTTGCCTTCCTCTGCTCTGACAAAAACAACAGGACCACACCTGTGGTCTTCGACTTTTATATGTATGATTGTATTGGATTTTATTACATTTTTTAAAACGTTCCAAGACGTTGGAACAATGCTGATAATGACTAACAAACTGAAAGAAGGTACTGTGAGAAGAGACAACACAGTAAGTCATAAGGGAAAACGGCTGTAAATTTGACAATGCTACACATCTAAAATGTAGTTATTAGTTGTGGTTTTAGGTCAAAACAGGCATGGACATGATTCGAAGAGTGGCCCTCAAGATTCTGCTTGGGGAAGTAAAACATTATCGACATTACACATTCCGACAGCACTGCTGGTTTGTGCTTCCACCTATTCAAGTACAAGCATCGTTGCGGTGAAGTATTCATTCAAAAGATTAGCAATTGCTTTAGGTAATCGTGCTATATGTATATCATCTTATACATTGGTTTCCAATTTAACTTTTCTACATTAAGCGATTTATAAACTGGAATGAATGGTTTAACATCACCACGGAGTTAGGAGGACGTAAAACCAGCGACGTTGTGGAAAGGTCAATCTGGGAAATTTGCGTCAGTTTCAGATCGGAAAGAGCGTGTGAGGGGATTAATAATAAAAAGACAACATGATTAAAAAAAACAATTGCTGTTAATTTCTTTGAGCTATGACAAAACAGCAGAAAGTGTACACTTAATGGAATTTTTTAAACAATCACAAAGAGTTCTGACGTGCAAATACATCCAAGGTTTAGTTTAGTTACACATTTGAAGTTTTTATTACAAAGAACACGCGACCAAGTTCTAAAAAGCGCTTGCCGGCTACATGAGGTACTGTACACTTCATTTTAGTATTCTAATGGTACACCGACTTTTTCTAAGATAAATGTAAGTTATATTTAAGCGAAAATGGTTCAACACTTTAGTTAAAATATATGCCGAACCAGAAGCAAACCTTCAGACTTATCACTGTTGTGCAGATAGCCAAGCTAGCCATCTGTAACTAGCTAGTTATTAAGTTACATATTAGTTAGCCATCTCTGAGCAGAAATGTTTGCAATCATTTATTATTTCCCTGGAAGCAATCGAGCGTTTGTTCTGGCTTCTTTCCAGTCAGACATGAAAATAATGCTGGTACTGGGAAATATGAAGCCAAATACACAAGGTAAGGCGGCCACCTAAAGATCTACTCACCAAGCTTTTAATATCCCGTTTAGTTATCTAGCTTAATGCCCACTAACGTTGTACTAGTCTAACTATCTTGAAAATCCTCACCTGCTCAAGCAAGCACCCTGGGAAGTTCAGCTTTGGTCCAAATACAACTGCCCGTCAAATCTCGCGATATTATTGCCTAGGGAGCCCATTGTGGTACCCTATGCAATAATATCGCGAGATTTGACGGGCAGTTGTATTTGGACCAAATACAACTGCCCGTCAAATCTCGCGATATTATTGCCTAGGGAGCTCATTGTGGTACCCAGCAACAAAGGAGAACGCAACCTATCAGCTGTTAAGGGTGACCCATCCCGCCCCCCAAAATAAAGACGCGTCCCCTTTCTCCAGTCTCTGCCGTTTACGGTAAAAGCGCCAGCAGATGCTCATTATGGCAGAGTGGCAGGTATCCCTTAAATTCAAATTGCTGCAGAGGAGTTTCACGCTATTTTGTTCACATAAGCATCAAACCCACATTCTTGTAGAAATATAAGCCATTATTTGCAAGTAAGATACCAACAGCCAATGGTTGGACAGCAATTATCTTTATTAGGGCAACACCTGTAAATGTCAGATGGGACAGCAACCGAGCTGTGATTTAGTACACAGTCATCCAAATCCTCACTTTAAACCTTTATTTTCCTCAATATATAATGACATAATGCAGTGACATGAAGAGGTTATCATTACTAACACTATAATTCAATTTGTATGTTTACATGTACAGCAACTAACTGCTTTACAAAAAGCAAAATAATACAATATATAATCACATGTATTTACAGTGTAGTAAATATACTTTTGTCAATTTTTACACAAAATTATTTACAGAGGTGGAGCTTACTGAATAAAAAAATTAAGGAAAAAAAATGAACAGTGGCCAATGGTTCAAAATATTTTTGCATACCTTGAGATGTGTGCTAGATTAGGAGATATCACACCAGCGCAAGTCAGTTGAATTCAGTTGAAAATCATTAAACCTACAACACATATACAGTCCACCTTTCAGAGACTTTTGGTTCCCAATAATTACTTCTGTTACTGGTGTGATTACAGGTGGCAGGGCGCAAAACGCCAGGTATTAATTTGATGCTTCACCATTTTAATAGGAAGACCAAATGGCCATTATTGTATATTAAAGTAATGTTTGATAAAAGCAGTTTTTTTATCCTTGCATTGAACAAAGTGGTTAATGTTATCTGTATGCCTCTCTCCTGAGCTGCGGTTAATACATTTTAGAGCCTTAAAGTGAGTACAGTACTTGAGAAATGTTCAATTCACTCAAAATCTTACAAATAGTATGTGAACTAATTTCTTTCATCTCTTTAGAGTGGCACATATCCGTTAAGTAAAAGCAAGGCAAACACAGTACTTCTGGCCTACCCTTTCTGAAGACACTGAGAAGGGGTCTATAGAAGATAGTTATCAAAGTGTGCTCTGTCTGGTTTATACTGTAAAAAAAACAACAAAAAAACTGAGTTACCCCTGAAAACACAAGCTAGAAACAGATCTATAACGTTCCTAAAAGTCTGATGAGGAAAGGAAAAAAATCAGGAATTGATACATTTACAGTACACACAACACATTATGAAGAATGCTGCAGTTTTAACCATCATTAACTGTACAAAAAGCACATACACAGGGAAAATCAAATATTGTGGTTTGCATGGATTTATAGCTTGGTCCATCCCTCTTTCACTACTTTGATCATATCTATGAAAGCAAACTGTAAATTCTAGATGATTACATTACATTATACTTCTCAGATGACTGTTTAAAATAAAAGAATTATCCAACAGTAGTTTCAGAGTTTGTTTATACTACTTTGCATTTCCTTAACTTTGGTTTCCTTCACATTAGAGCTTCTGAAATCTTTTTGATTGTGTTTGGTGAACTTGATCTTTTATACTTTTGAAAGCATTATTTGTTTCCCTTTCTATAGAGGAACTGTTTCTTCTAGACTTATATCCTCTTGATTCAAGTATATGATAATTGTAAACAAAAGTCTAAGAATTTAAATTAAAACTTCTTTACATAAGGTTCATTAACTCTCAACAGCACCAACATACTTGTAATTTGGAAAGATATAACTAAGTGTGCACATTGTTCATTTTCTGGTCATCATGTCCAATCTAAGCCAGATGAATAGAATAGGAAAACAAATGTATGGTTGAGCACGGTTACTGATTGTTAAGATGGCAGGATGTGACAAATAAGAACAGCCTGTAAAACATTCACTTTATGCTGTTTTTTCAAACAAACGGCCAGTCCTTATTTCATTCCTCTCCTCTCAGCGACTTCTAATAAGTTTATATAACACCCCAAATGCAGGCACTCTCCGTAGCAAAATTAAAAAAAACTGACAGGATTGTGTCTGACCCCATGATTAACATAAATGTTCATATGATAACAAGCACACTTACAAAAACATTCTGGAGTTGGCTCAAGCTTCCAAAACATGACTTCACAGACTCAGTGTATGACACTGGTTTGTTTCTTGCTACACAATCTCAAACAGCAGAAATGAAGAACCAAGCTCCACCAGAAATGGAAAAGGACTCCTGTGCCGCTTAAACTGCACCATGTTGTTATTGAAAAGAAAGTCTTTAGGGTTTACCGAACGCTTGGTCTCAGAGCAAGCCCTGTTGGATGAACTGCAAAGGCTCAGAGACAAAGTAAATGATGATAAAACAGATTGGCATTTTCCTTTTGCTAGTGGAAGCTAGTCTTTGGTACGGCGTCCCAGAGCTGGTTACACTGCATCATGGAACTGACCCGTGCCTAGACCTTTACATTACTTACTCTACAGACTAATGAGGGGAAGACAAAGGCAAAAACAGCCAATAACACCCTGTTCAATTGTATTCTTAATACACACAGTTATCCTATCTGAGAGCAGACAGCCAGACCATAGTCTCTAGATGCCTAATCCTTCAATGTTTTCCATTATGCTGATTGTTAAGATAGTGAACATTAGTAGGTATGGGTTTTGAGGTGATTACAAACCCTGTTCTGTATTACAATCCATATTTCCAATCTTAAATCTTTCTAATTACAAACAGACGTTTTTAAATGAAAAATTCAAAGTCAAATCTAAAATAAATCATAACTATATAATTGTAAATACTTTACAACAAATAAATATTGTTACTATATACATTATGAACCGGGGCCAATTTACTATAGCTTTTCAAACAAAATGTAATTGGCACCAATTTGGGCAAAATACAAATAAAGGAAAACCATAGAGAATGATAGAGGACTCCAGTTCCAAAAATCTATTTTAACACAGGTAGGACCATTTAGAAATGTCCTCATTTGAAGCAGTCAACTAGTTAGCACTTCCTATGTGTTAAGGAATGATAACATACTGTAACGTCATCCAGGTCATCAGCCAATGAATTATGCTTGGAAGTAAACATAACAAAACTACATGGATGTAATTTGACAATATAGGTTTTAGACTCGATCAAACAACTCACCCAAGGTATCTGTCACTTTCAGTTTGTAATAGAAAATGAAAACACGTTACTTCAACATTAACATGACCTCAATGGATATGTCTGTGAGCTCAGACACCATAATGGTAAAGACAAGGAGTCCTCTTTCATTGACACAAACAAAGATTAATCATCACTGTTCCGACAAACATTTCATTCATTCTTAAAAAACAGGTGCCACACGGTTAGATGCAAACACTCAGCAAATCTGGTCCCTAGTGTCATGGAATATCTATGGGAATAGTTGTTTTGACACGAGGTACAGAATGTTAGCAATGTTGTCCATGAATATTTAAACACACAGGGCAATTGGTATCAGGCAGCAGATTAGTTATGACTGTATACTTTCAGAATGTAATGAATACAATACTTGTAACTGTATATAAATATACATTTATACAGAATCACCATCTACAGTAGTACCTGTATCGCTGTATGCATTTGTTATTTCATTATAAACCTCTGAAAACCCTAGAAAAGGCACACAATAAACAAAAACAGCCTATCTCGTGTGTGTTTACAGTAAGTGTGAGCAAGAATGAGACATTATTATTGAAAGACTACCACTATATCAGTATATTTTAAAACTCAAAGCTAAGTCCAATTTACATTTGTCCATTTGACCATAGGACACTCTCTGATCCTGTTTAATTTCCAGATGTTTCCTCTTCAAATCTCACCTGACATAGTGTTATGGAACCAAGTAATTTAATGATTATAAGTAATAGCTCTGAAACCTGATGCAATCCAACACTCCTGTCACATCTGATCCCACTAAGACATCATGGAAATATAAATATTCCCTAATCAAAACTAATCCCCATAGCTTTGACAATCAGTAACCAATAAAGACACATGGCTTGGCCATCATTAGATCGCCACAGACACTCCAAAGTCCATCACACAACCATCACGTAGGAAAACACTATTTTCGATTGTTGGCCACGCTTTTCTGATGTTCTAAAAACAGAAAAGTTTAAGGGTTTTCACCATTTCCACTGGAGTGACGTCTGTGGTGTTTGTGTGTGCGTGTTTGTGTGTGTGGGTGTCTTTGTGTGTAATGGTAGTGTTAACCTGGTGGGCGAGAGGGAATCCTGTCCTCAACCCTGGGTCCCAAAGTCCAATCCCTCATTATCTTCATGTGTGCCAATGAGAGGAATCGCATGTCCTTTGATCTAGTTTAGACCCGTTGGCAAAGCTTTCTCAAACTGAAGAAATGATGTCCTTCTACTAACAACACTTCAAAGGCCAAAAGAAAATACGACACAAGCATGTTGAATTACAGACGATTGTGCAAATACAGAAATGTTCTTCTAACACTGTCATTGTGATACAAAAAGACAAGGAGGCTAGACAACGAATGACATGGCTTCAGGTGGGATCTCTACTGTTTCTGCTGTGTTTTCTGTCAGTATTTTCTTAAAACTAATGCTGTAAAAAAACAAAAGATTTGGTACTTAAAACAAAAACACACACAACATAAAAAACCCCGGCAGATTCATTTTTCATGAACAAAACTGCAAAAACAATGCATCGTATTCATAGAGTTCTTCAACATATGTTGATCGTCAAGCAAATACGTCTGACTGGACAGAAGGGGGGAAAAAACACCAAACCAACCAAACAGAGGGAGAATCAAGGCTGATCTAGACAGAATGATGGAGACAGAAGGGAGAAATAAAACACCAAACCCACCAAACGGAGTGAGAATCAAAGCTGATCTAGACAGAATGACAGAAAGAGATGGGCGATTGGCGCTGCAGCATGGTGACTGGCTTGGCCGGCCCCTCAGAGGGCCCCTCTCATACTATCTTCTTGATGCTGGGCCGTTTGAAGCTGCCGGCGCTGCGCTGCTTCTGGACCTGGCTGGCGGAGCCGTGCCGCGTGCGCCCGCTGTTGCTGTGACCAGTTGTCGGAGAAAGCTCCACGTTCTCCTTGTCGACGCCTGCCGGTGGGACAGACACAACGTCAGGTATAATGTCACGGAAATACATCATTGCACAGTGCCGCTGGCGCTTTTGAGTCATCTGGCTGAAAATCGATGGGTGATCTATCTTCATATGAATACTTTTCAAACCACATAGGGATTCTCTGTTTTGATAAATACAATAAGCCAACAGTAGAGGGAGATGTGAACCCATGGCTGAAAACATGCTAAATATCTGTCCTAGATGTCCCAAATTGGGCAACAATGCGGTTCTGTTTTGAACAAACAGGCCAGATGGTGCTTGGACATTGACACAAATGTAAATGTAACAAATGCACATCAACTTCCATCACAAACATCAGTTGTATTGTTGGGCTTTGTGATGGGTCTCAGCTACCCCCCCCCACACACCTCTGAGAGGCTGTGCCTTGTGCCTGGGAGTGAGGAACAGCATGGGGAGAAGGGGCTGTAATACCTGACTGGACGAGGTGTGGGCCGAAAACGGCAGACTTAGAGCAAGGCAGAGAAGCTTCGCAGACAGAGTGGGGGAAAAAACAGGAATGAATGACCATGGAAACCCAAAGAGGAATGACAGGAAACAAAGAGCAACATGATTAACAAAACAAAAGGTAATCAAACTTGAAGTAACTGCCCGGTGAAAATCTCACTTCTAAAAAGTAATATTAACATCCACATTTTCGTTAACTTGTTCTATTCTCGTAAGTTGCTGAAGTTCAACCTCAAACAAACCATGAGAAAATATTCATAGGGGTTCCACGGAGGAGCTGCAGGTGCTAAAACAAGTCCAGGGATGAATGGGGCTCATTTTGGTCAACTGGTGCATTCATACATAGAGAATACACTCTTTAACATACTTAATACTAAATTGGAAAATAAAGTTACTAATCATCATGAGTATTTACAGATCATATTTCATAGAAACCTAGAAACACTGGGCAGTTACTTAAGAATGACAGAAATGATAACCATGATAAAAAGATTAATGTCTATAAGCTGAGGATTCAAAGTACTCCTGTGTCTATAGCGTCAATTCGATTTATTTCCAAATTCAATTTACAATATGGAGAAATTTCATTTTAACTACAAAAAAACACATTATGAAACATTTCCACAAGTATAATAATGGAATTAACGACGAAGACATACCGAATAAGACCAATGTTACATTTTATCGCCACTAATGGAGGTTGAGACATGATCTGCTCATTGTAAGTTTACTTAATGAAGCCTTCATTGCGGGACCTCTGGGATGTCAAACTGAATTAATTTGAAATCATCGATGAACAATACTACAAACAGCACAATGCATGAGGAAAAAATTAACAACACATGAAATGTGTATGAATACAAAAAAATTAAGTACGAGACCGGAATGAGTTGAAGGCAAAAACAATAAGAGAAGAGGCCTGAACCCACCCACTGGGTAATTACATGGACGGGGACAGGCAGAATATTTCATTTCAATTTTGTGTATTCTTTAGCTGGTGTTGATCATTCAGATTGGAGAAAGGCAAAACCCAGGAAAGAATATAATGAAGATGACAAGAAAAAGTGCTAATGGGTCAATGGTTTATTTAGTTATGAAATGTACTCACTATCTACACCTATTATACTTCTTTGGCCCAGGATGGTCTAGCAATCTTAGAGGAAATTCAGATGGTAAGGCCAAGACCAGCATAGGGAAATCATTGTTTTCAACGGAGTACACCCATAGCTGCACTTTCCTAAACAGCCACACCCACCTAATGAATCACTCCCTGCCTGAAATCAGTCTAAATACCTGCGTTTTATAGATAAAACAATGTCACAGACTGACCTATCAAGACGCAAACAAATGTCTGATCCAATCACTTGACTAATAAAATGGAGAAGAAGGTTTCTATATTGTACTGGGTAGAGCTGTCATTATGCGAGCGTGCCATATCCTGTGGCCTCTGGGGAACATGTCACGCTACATCAGCCCCCTGGTCTTTCACCAGAACCGAGATGTTTTACTCTGAAATCATTTAAAATAATACTGTTCATATTTGTGACCATGAATAAATATTATGTATGATCCATATCAGTGTTTCTTAATCCTGGTCCTGGGGACCCAAAGCAGTGCCCTTTTTGTTTTTTGCTCTAGCGCTCACACACCTGATTCAAACATTTCCCTACCAGCTCCACGCTTGATTGACGTAATCAACCTATCATCAAGTCTTTCATTTGAAACAGGTGTGAGTGCTTGGGCAAAAACAAAAACATGCACCCCTTTGGGTCCCCAGGGCCAGGATTAAGAAACACCGATCTATATTATCAGGTTAAGAGAGACAGAAACAACAATATTTTATTCTTAAAATCGTGCATGAACATTGTTCAAATGCCCAACTACTAAAAAACATACATTAAAACAAAGCGTTAGAATAAAACTAACGCGGCAAAATAACTGTCAGGTTCGTTACCACAGCAGATCACACCCCTCACATCAGTGTGCGTGTGCGCGTGCACGTGCGTGTGCGTGTGCGCGTGCACGTGCGTGTGCGCGTGCGCTGACCTGGGGAGTGCTGTGAGGTGGCCAGTGAGGTCATGGAGTTGGAGAGGTTGAGGTTGGCTGTGATGCTGAGCTGGCTCTGGACAGGCGGGGGGTAGGGAGACGTGGGCGTACGGAGACACTCCTCACTCGTCTCCTCATCGATACCTGGCAGATACGTGTCAATCAGAGCATCCAGAAACTTCACGATCAGCTCGGCGTAGTCCGGAATCTGGGTTTGCTGTCGGAACAAGGCACGACGGAAAGGAAGTCAAACAGGAACAGTAAACCTTCCGTTCCGCAAAGAGGAATTTGTTAGGTCCACTCACCTTCGAGAAGGGCCCCGCAAATCTCCATAGCCCATTAAAGCCAAAGCCTAAGAGAGAAAAAAAGAAGAAACAGGGAAGTAGGAAAAGGCGTCGACCAGGGCAAAAACCATGGTTGGACCGTTTTGAAGGGGTGGAGACGGAGTGGGCGTGGTCTCACTCTGCAGGTACGAAGGCTGGTACTGTGGAGGGGACTCCTCGTGGAACACCACACTCTGCACAATGCCATGGATGGGGTGCAGGAGATTGGGGTCCTGGCACAGTGATAGGAGGGTGCTGATCTTTGAGTCCAACAGGTTGTGACTGGAGAGAAGACCATAGGACGGGTGAGCCCTAAGCACACGTTTGTACTGTACACAAACAGGAATAAAACCACACGCATACAGGGATTGGCTTTATCTGGTTAAAATTTAGACACTTACACAACTGGAAAGACCTTGGGGAAGACAACACTAGCTTCAGCTAAAAACTCGTACAGGATTCTCTGGTCAAATTCGTCTGTGGTATTCTTCACCAACGTAGCCTATAGTGTAGAGGCAGGGCAGGAAGGAACTGTCAGTCTACTCACAACTGCATGCTAAAATAAGGAACCAACTAATTAAGAGGAACTAAGAAGTAGATACAGAGTGTGACAGAAGAAACTGCTAGCATGGCCTTGCTACCTAAAAAAAGCCACCATAGGCAGAATTGGGTCTCAAGGCCCACATAGAGGTGGAAACGTAGTTGCTCAGTGTAGACCCACATATTTTCCTCACATCATACAGGAACACAACAAAACTGACATCAAATGAAACCTGTGTTTGTTTGTGATCCGTTGCCATGGGGAAAAAACAACTAGCGGGGCACAAACCACAATGTGAACACAACCCATATCCACGTCTTTATTTATCATTAACTTATCATTCACACTTAGCATATTATAATAAATGATTCAAATACCCTTCAAAACGTGTGTAATGGTAAAAATGTACACTTGTTTATTTATGACAGTTTTCTAAATTATTCTTCATTATTCTTCACATTCTTTGGCAATGTTACCAAATGCTTCCCATGCCACCAAATTAAATTGAGAGGCAGACAGAGCTGCATTTCCCTGTTCATTGGCAAATACCAAAACCTAATAGAATACTTTCCCAAATGATCACTTACTACAATTAATTTGGCATCCAATCATGTGGTCTCCTGCCACAATTTGAGGGATGCTTAATGATACAGATTGTTTGGGTTTTCACTTCATGCCTAAAGAATTTTCTGCCATTTCAACACTAGGATTCAAACCACCTGGCGTATAAATACTGTTATTTAATGCATACTTTGTCAATGTAAGTAACATCTTATTCTATAGAATTGAAATTAGAGACACAGAGAGAGAGACACAGAGAGAGACACAGAGAGAGACAGTGTCCGAGAGAGAGAGAGAGACACAGTGTCCGAGAGAGACACACACACAGTGTCCGAAAGAGAGAGAGAGAGAGAGAGAGAGAGAGAGAGAGAGAGA
>JACXGJ010005242.1:0-40109 GCA_016801105.1 Esox niger
CTGAATTTAAGTGCTATTTATCAGATGCAGACAGCTCTTGGCTCTTCTACTGTGTTTTCTGTATTCAGTTGGCCCTGTTTAATAACAAAACGCTGACTCGACTTACCATGCAGAGGTTTTTGAATGTGTCCCTCACTATCAAAAAACTTGTTAAAAATAGGTAGTGCCAATTCCCAACCATGGTGGCAGCACTGAGTTGAAAATAATAATAATAATAATAATCAATCAATCATCATCATCATCATCATAATTATTATTATTTTTATTATTATTATTTAATTGGTAGGGGATAGTTTAGAAGTTTCAAGCAAATGGAGGTGTGAACAATTGTCCAGGAAAAATAATCTGTATTAATCCCACACACGGTGAAGACTATTGGGTCATGTGGCCAAAGAATCTCCAAGGATCTCAGATGGAGAATTTCAGACATTGGTTTTGGGATCAGAAAGTTTACACAACTATGATCAGATGGCACCATGTAACCACACATTGTTTGGGAGGGTTTCCATAAAACATTTGCTGTCATCAAACAACAAACTCAAGTACCTTCAGCTGGCCAATCATTGCCGAAACTTTTTAACACTGTTATATTGTCATGAATCTGGTTGAAGGACACGGGTGCAGAGACGGAGTTGTGGTTGTATTCCATAGTTTTAATGGTGAAAGAAAGAAACAAACTTAACAAACGTAACGCAGACCAAATGACAGGGCTGCATAGCCTTTGGCTGACAAGCCACAATAATCCACATTCATGTGGTCAAACAGTCAATTTAAATAGGTTCCCCAATTGGAGGCAATACCCAACAGCTGCCTCCAACTGGGGAGACCCAAGTACATAGAGGTGCCTAGAGGCACCTTTTCTGGCCAAGTCCTGACTATGGCCCCAGCCAGTGCGAAGATGGCTAGGGGCATAGTCAGGACGTGATATATATGTTCAGATGAGACCAAAGTAGTATTTTTTGGAAACAAAGGTGGGCTTGCTGTAGACAGAAAATAAGCCATGCACAAGAGTACCTCATCACCTCAGTGAAGTATAGTAGTGGACCTTGGACATTATGGACATGGTTGAAACAATGTTTGAAGAACACCATTATTATTTCAGTTAGAAATATTACCTTGTCAGTTATATATTTATTTTGCTATAATTCCTGTTTGAGACATTTCATCTATGTTTTCATAGAAAACAAGATTAGTGACCCCAAACTTTTTAAAGAAAGTGTATATTTGAGAAAATTGTTTTCCTCATATATGTTTGTGACTGTGAGGTGATGGACTGCTCCGCCTTCTCCCGCGTTTTGCATCTCTCCAACTGTCATGAACTCATCCCGGTCCCCTTTATTTGTCTTCTCCAATTCTCTCACACCAGGTCCCAATTAGGTCATTAGTATGTGTTTAAATGTTTCTCCTCTGCCCCCCTCATTTGTCAGTCATTGTTCCATGTTGCTGTGTGTCGTATCTGTGGTGAGGGGCATGTTTGCGTTCAAACCTTTTCTTTCTTTAAGTTTGTTTTGTAGTGCTCGGTGTTTCTTTTAAATAAATTATAAATCGAGTGCCAAATCTGCCTGCGCCTGGTCTGTTAAACCCACAAAATTACAACGTGACAATGTTGTCAATTTTCCTCATATTTCCTTAGTGTGTCAGTATTAGTGTAAGGCACTGTAACAAAATACTAACTTTTTTGTTTTATTACTTATTATTGTGGATTACCTATTAATTTTCCATGTTAATGTCTCCCAAAACGGCTGTGGGGTGCCCTCTTCCTAAAGGCAATAGGGTAGATAGGATTTCGATTTTGAAGGCGTTGAATTAAGTGAAGAAAATCAGTGTTTCTGGTGTTGTCTTGTACTGTTCCTCTGTAGTTTCACTGCATAGCCAGCTGGATGTGCCAGATCCTACTGAAATGAAGAGCTTTTCCAATCATAGAATATTCTGAACTTATTTTTATTTGTTGGAACTTTGTTATAACAATGGGAGTAAATAGTTTGTCATCATTTTTTACTAGATTGTAGGAATTGATTGTATCAGTAAGTGAAAACATTTTTTTCTCTTAATTCCTTTGCAATTTCAAATCAACATTTTATCACATTTGGCAAATACAACATGACCTGGTGAAAAATGGACCAATAATATCGATTGTAAAACATCAATAATTGTTGTCTTAAAATAGTACAGTAACAAGGCTATATTCAGAGATTAGTACCAAGTCAGTTTGTGAGTTTCTACATTGCTTCCTGGTTTGTTAAAATCTTCTTAAAAGATGTAAAATGTATGGCCTGGTCTAAGATCGACCAAAACATTATAGTGAAGCAATTATAATGATAGTGAAGCGATGTTTAGCAGGATAATTGTTTTTGCGCATGTTTGTGGGTGTGCGCATGTCTGTTCTGTCTAGTGACCTTCCTCTTCTGGTTCTCATTATGGGAGATGACTTGAAGTAGTGATAATGTCTGATCAAATTGTCTACTACAATGAACAAGTCTGTTGTCACCAAAACAAATTTGCTGGGGAAAGATGTGATGCTTTTGAAGGTAAGGCTCTCGTCTCCTTTAACACCCTTCATTTTCTTTGTGTACAATCAAACAGTGGTTCACAAGGATCTGAACAACAAAATTTATTGTGGAAGATAAAACACATGAAAAAAAAAAATGCATGCCTATACATTTTAAAATGACAATAAGGAAGAAAACATATGTATAACAGCTCTGGAAAAAATTAAGAGACCACTGCAGAAATAACAGTTTCTCTGGTTTTAATATTCATAGGTATGTGTTTGAGTAAAATGAAAATTTGCTTTGTTTTTAAATGTATTCTATATACTTCTGACAAGATTACTCTGAAATTCCAAATAAAAATAAATTGTATTTATTATATTTATTTGTAGAAAATAACAACTGGTCACAATTACCCAAAAGGATGCATCGTTTTCAGACCACAAATAATACGAAGAAAACAAATTCATATTCATTTTTCAACAACAAAAAACTAATGATTTAACTTAAGAGTTCAGAAATCAATGTTTGGTGGAAGAATCCTGAAATTTTATAAGGAGCTTTCATGCGTCTTGGCATGCTCTCCACCAGTCAGTCACTTTGCTGTTAGGTGACTTTATGCCAATCCTGGCACAAAAGTTCAAGTAGCTCGGCTTGTTTGATGGCTTGTGACCATCAATCTTCCTCTTGATCATGTTCCAGAGGTTTTCAATGGGATTCAGGTCTGGAGATTGGGCTGGCCATGACAGGATCTAGATCTGGTGGTCCTCCATCCACACCTTAATTGACCTGGCTGTGTGGATTTTTTCTAGCATTGTCCTGCTGGAAAAAAAACATTGTCATTGGGGAACATTGTCAGAGCAGATAGAAGCAGGTGTTCTTCCAGGATAACCTTGTACTTGGCTTGATTCATGCGTCTTTAACAAAGACAAATATGCCCAATTCCAGCCTTGCTGAAGCATCCCCAGATTATCACCAGTCCTCCACCAAATGTCACAGTGGGTGTAAGCAAAAAAAGTTGAGAAGATGACCTTACTCCATTCCTCTACATTCCAATCCTCATGGTCTTTTGCAAACTTCACCCTGGCTCTTTTTTGCTTCTCATTGATTAAGGGCTATTTTCTCGCTTTGCTCAACTTCAGTTCTACCCTTCGGAGCCTGTTTCAAACCATCCTCACAGTGCACTTTACCCCAGCTGCTGTTTGCCATTCTTCTTGTAGGTCACTTGATGTCATCCAACGGTTGTTGAGTGACATTTGAATGAGTTGACGGTCATCTGGGTCAATGGACAGTCATTTTTGCCCTCTGCCAGTTTGTAGCTTTATTATCCCCAATGTTTCTTGCTTGACTTTGTTCTTATGAACCACGGTTTTTGACATTTTCAGGATGGAAGCAATCTAATGCTCATTTTATCCCTCTAACAGTAACACCAGAACTGAACCCTTTTTCTCACTCAAAGCTTTTCTCAAGTCTTTTGTCACGTTGAAGTGTTTTTTTTGTCAAATAACCTTTGAGGTAGAACTTGCACTGTTTTTGCCATCCAGCTGGTCCTATTGCAAGAGGATAGTCATGACCACAGCAGTGGTTTTTAAACTTTTCCTCGTTAAATTAGATTTGGTTCATGGGATCAGTACCTCAAGTGAAATTAGGTGTGCCTGTATTGGAATTTAACAGACACTGGAATGGAATGGCTGCCATACATGTAGCTGTCACGGTCGGGCGAGGGAACCCAAGCGCGGATTGGCAGGGTAGCGGTAGAGTGGCTGGTGGAGAGCTCAGCGACGAGCAGGAAAGGGAGACTGGGAGTAGTGGCGGAAACACTGATCGGTGACCGGCAGGGTAGTCGGGGACAGGCGGTAGTTCGGTACACGGGCGGACGGCAGAAGCACAGGTCGGTAACAGGCAGAGTTGTCAGGGACGGGCGGAAGGTCGAAACACAGGCTGGCAGCAGAAGTTCAGGCGGGGAGCAGGCAGAGTAGTCGGGGACAAGCAACGAGTCGGTACATAGGTGATCAAAACAGACAGAAGACTGGAAGGTTGCTGGGAAGCGCATGCGATATACGACCATAATCCGACTGAGACAGAATGACAGAGGGCTGAGGAAATACTGTAGGTAATGAGGCTATTGGGGACAGGTGTGTAATCGTGAATGGGGAACAGGTGCGTAATCATGGATTGGGAACAGGTGTGTAATCGTGAATGGGGAACAGGTGCGTAATCATGGATTGGGAACAGGTGTGTAATCGTGAATGGGGAACAGGTGCGTAATCATGGATTGGGAACAGGTGTGTAATCGTGAATGGGAACAGATGTGTAATCGTGAATGGGGAACAGGTGCGTAATTATGGATTGATGATAGGTGTGTAAGGGAGAGAGGTGAGTGGTGCGGCTAAGAGCGCGAGGACCTGCCTCCGCGAGAACGCTGAGGCGCGTTCGTGACAGTAGCGATCCTGATTACAGAAACATTTGGAGTGGTCTCTTTCCTGAGCTGTATTTCGAAAACAGTGTCTTGTTTAATGTTATTATATAAATCCACACTGATTTTTAAATTTAATCATATATATTATTACACAGAAGCACTCCATCTGTAATATAGGTATAGTATTTTTGTCAAAGGCTCAAATACCTTTACTGACATTGCAAGTCATAGCTGCTATAGAAACTGCTAAATAAAAATGTATTCAATTTTGAGAACACTTTTACTTACCAGTAGATTTAGTGCCCATTGCACACCCTGACACAACCCTACCAGGTTTCTAACCTACCTGCCTCTCTCTCCCTCACTTCCCCAAGTGGGGTCAAAGGGAGGGTCTCAGAGGGTTACCATGGTGACACTGTCGTGTCTCTGGATTCTACTGTTTTGCCTGGCTACTGCTTGGGTAGTGCTCTGTGAGTATAGAACTATATCACTGTCCTGATACTTTCAACACTTGAGTTTTGATGTACTTTGCTGGCCTGGTTACTCATCTATCATAGTTTCTGGAAACAAAATATCCAAGCCAGAAGTTTCTAGTACATTTCAGGTTGGCTCAATAGTCTGTAATTCATGAAGAAGAAAAAAATAACACCTGTCGTATTATTTTTGCTCCAGTTGCTTCCAGCAGGAACACAGACAATTTATCAGGTGAGAATATGCATGATCCAAAGGTCTTCGCACATTTCGTAAATGTTTGAGAAAGTTCTTGACAAATATCTTTACCATACCTGATAAAGACTGTTACTTTGCTGTAATACATAATATAAATAGTTTTATTTCACTTATATGTTGCTTCCCCAAATTTAGGATCTTAATATTATGTGTCCCCTACAGGAACTAAGCATTCTGAATATATTTAGTGAATTAAACATGTAGCAGGGACTGGACAAAAATTAAGTGATTCAACTTCCTGATTTTATTTATCTCAATGTAACTGTGTTTGCAGGGATATCCGAACTCTTGGATATTCTTTTTTACCCTTTTCGTAATCCATGCATTACTTCATATCTAACTTCTGTAGAATGCTCTTTGGTCTTAAATATCTGTGGTTTTTTGTCCAGAAGATATAACATCTGTAATGAAAAAATGTGTGACTTTGGTCTAAGTCAAAACAATAAATGTGTTTCTCACCCCTCTGTCTTCAAGCTAAGGGGTGTGCTTCTGACTGGGAGTTCTTCAATGGATCATGCTACCACTTCTCTGAAGACAAACTGACCTGGGAACAGAGTCAATATGCCTGTATTCATAAAGGAGGACACCTGGTCATCATAGAGAGTCAGCAGGAGCAGGTATGGAGTAATGTAGGTTTAATGAAATTGATATTTTCCTATGAGATTCTGCCCAGTGTTTCTCTACATTATCCTTCTCCCCTCCATAGGACTTCATTAGAAAGAAAGTGGGAAACAATGTTGTTGAGAACACTTACTGGATCGGAATGACAGACATTAAGGTGGAGGGAGTGTGGGTCTGGATGGACAATACAACTCTTAATGACAACACCAAGTAAGGACCTGTTAAATGTTCATTAATACAGTAATAATATATACATTGACAACACCAAGTGAGGACCTGTTAAATGTTTATTAATACAGTAATAATATATACATTGACAACACCAAGTAAGGACCTGTTAAATGTTCATTAATACAGTAATAATATATACATTGACAACACCAAGTAAGGACCTGTTAAATGTTCATTAATACAGTAATAATATATACATTCACAACACCAAGTAAGGACCTGTTAAATGTTCATTAATACAGTAATAATATATACATTCACAACACCAAGTAAGGACATTTTAAATGTTCATTAATACAGTTTTAATATATACATTCACAACACCAAGTAAGGACTTGTTAAATGTTCATTAATACAGTATTTATATATACATTCACAACACCAAGTGAGGACATGTTAAATGTTCATTAATACAGTATTTATATAAACATTTACATAAACGTGAAATCAATTCGGTCTAGAAGTGAACACCATTCCAAAATATACAGAAGAGCCACAAGATAAATAAAAAAATCTGGTAAATGGCACCCCAAACATAATACCTGGAGATCTGCAGACCTCCCTTGCTGAAATTCACATTACTGAGAATGACTCAACAATGTGAAGAATAGTGAATTTAGATGCCATTCATGGAACGTCTGCTAGGAAGAAGCCTCTGCTGTCAAAAAGAACCAAACTGACCATCTTAACTTTGCCAGACACCACTTGGAATTATCTGGAGGTTCTGGAAGTGTATTCTCTGGACAGATGAGTCCACAATTTACCTTAATGGTCGCAATCAAAGCCAATATGTTTGTCGAAACCAAACATGTTGGATTCTTGAACAGAACATCAAGCCATCAGTTAAGGAGCTAAAGCTGGGCCAAAACATGGGTCCTTCAACGAGACAATGATTTAAGGAATTCAAGCAAAGTTGGTTTTAGCCTCTTTGGGCCCTAGGTAAGATTTGATACGGGACATCCATTTTGCAACAAACAATTGTCTTAATTTTTTTATGTTAATTCCCTGCATTTCTATAAAACATTCCAAATGCTCTGATGTCTTCCTATGTACATTAGATTTTTTTATGCATTATTCATAGGCATACTACACTTTAATTATATATATTTATATATATAAAAAATATCCAATAATAATATCCAATACTCAATACACCCATACTGTTCATATTCTACACTCTTTAAAATTGGCCCAAGTTTACATGTATATAAAGCTCCGGAAAAATTAAGAGACCACTGCACCTTTTTCTTTCCTTTCCAAAATGGTTGAAAAGGAAGGTTTTGAGTGAGGAACAGAAGGGTTCAAATTAAGAGACCACTGCAAAGTGATCTCTTAAAAAGGTGCAGTGGTCTCTTAACTCCATCCAGCTCCGGAAAAAATTATGTATATTTTTGCTTTATATATTTCTTAATTCTTACTGCATAGATGCCGTGGTCCACGTCACAAGAATAGCCTTGTTTAGAATGACTATTTTATTCAGTGCATTTGATAAAGAAAAATACTTCGACTTTGACAAAGAGAAAATGTTGCCGCTTTTATGCTGATTTCCCTAACTTTGAAACTCTACACCTATCCCTTATTTTAACACTAACACTAAGCATAAAACAGTTTCTGTGAGTACTTGCAATTAGTCCTCACTTGTCAGAGTTGTTGGTTTACTATTCATGTAACAATGTCAAATTCTCATTAAATAATCACCAACGCACACACTATACACACATAGTTTTACACTCAAGCATTTGCACACTTTGACATTGTAACAAACACACATTCTCATTAAAACACAGACTAATGACTGTAGTTTTATAACTCTTGTTTTCTTCTATAGATTCATACAATATAGCGTAATGATATATCTCCTCTGTTCTAGGTTCTGGGACCCACGCAATGGAACAGAGAATACTGACAAACCAGAACCAAATAACTGGTTGCTAATGGAACACTGTGCCCGAATGGGTCGAAGATGTTCAGATCAAATGCAATGTTGGTTTGACTATATATGTAACATACCATGTAAAAGAATCTGTGAGAGTCGTGCAGCAAAATAATAATCCTGCTAAAACAGAATTTTTTGCTTATAACCTGGGCAAGGCAAAGCATTGTTTGGCACTTGACAAGTTACAGATTAGATCTAGTCTTGGACTCAGAAGCATAATCACTGAAGATTCATTGAACCAGGTTTTATCTGTATCAACAAAACTGTTCCATAATGTATGATTTGGATGTGAATCCAGTGTTTAGCCACAGAAATGAAGAAGGGATGATGATTCTTGGAATTTGATCACTGAGAAATTTGCTTGACAGTTGGTCACAGGGGCGTAGAATTAGGGAGGGTGGGGGGTTAATGAACCCGTTGAAGAAATGACCCCCCTAGTATTACAGACAGGTCAATGTGACCACCTTGGAAAAGACTGAAAATCCTGGGATCCATTGACCCTGACCCCCCCCAGTAAACTATGCAACCTACGCCGTTGATTGGTCATGCTTTAAAGTCTGCGTTGTTTGATCGTCGAGTATTTTACAACGCACTTTAGCTGCAAAAAGAGTTGTTGCACCATTTCATGTACTACTGCTTTCTTTTTACTACTTGCAAAATATATAGTTATTATCCTTATAAACAACATTTTCTGTTTGCCAAAACCCAGGATCTGCACAAGATGTTGCCAAAATCCAGCATCTGCACAAGTTTATTCTTATAAACATGGCTTATGGAGGAACTGTAGTGCAGTTGTTAGTTGACTGTAAAGGGCATGCCCATTTAAATTCTGGTAACTATTTGTAATATTAAGTGAATAAAGAGTATCACCTAAAAAAATAACCTGAATGCTTAGAGTCTATAAGCAGAAACGTTTATCCTACTGAATGAACAAGGAGTTGTTTCACAAGGCATTTGCTCTTGGCACATTTTGGTTCTCTGTCTTCTGTGATGCTTTACAAAGTGTTGTGTAAGGCATTCAATTTCCAAAGTTACATAATTCTGTGCATAACCTCAATATTAGTGATTTTGTAAATGGGTGGCTCTTGCATCAAACTCACCAGTCTCTCAAGAGAAGACTTGGTGGTGCTTTTAGCCTGAGGAACTGAAATTTGTACTTTCCCTACTCTTGCAACTGTAACATAAGGCTGGAGATAATTGACAAACTAAAATAAAAAGATTATGTATTAATGTTTTCACCATCAAAATAAAAATGAAAACAAACTTCTCAACCAACCAAAGGAAATATAGTGATGAAAAATTATACAGAAAGGAGAAATGTGTAGATTAGAAAAGCAAGGATTATACAACTGGGATGTTTCTGTGATTACGTGGGGAAGGTAAAATATCCTGTTATTCTCCCTAAATTCATGATTTCAAAACAGTGATGAAGGCCCTGCCTTATTCCGACAGTTTTAAGTGTTTTCGGGACAGTCATTGACGTAGTACATTCAAACACAGGCCTTACAGTTAACAACAATTTATGTCATAATAAAGGGAGCTGGACTGGGGGCCAAACGTCAAACGCCTGAAATTGGATGCGGTCGGTCAGGCTATTTAATGTGGTCAGTTTAACAGGTTTAACACGAAGGAGAAGATAAGATGGCAAAGGGCCAATGGGAAGAAAAATTTCCATTCCTTGGCACAGTCATGGTATTCTCCCTTTATACCCACTGGACACTTGCGAAAGCCAGACCATTCTCCAGGAGTGAACTATGCTTCTGGACTCTTCTGACAGAAAATGTCAGATGCTAACAGATGTGTTATGAAGCTGCATTGGGGAAGCAGAGCTTAGAGTGTTGCTGCTTTACAACAGGTAAAAGGCTAACATAATGTTTCTGTTGAAACCACAGAATAGTAAGAATACGAACCACTGTTTGTGTAATCTTGCTTTCTCGTCAGTTGACTGAAGCCACCCCATTCTTATTGTCTCCCCCTTAAACTGAATAGCGTGCCACTGAGCAATCAGAGGGCTGGTCTCCCCTGGCTAAAACCGGTGAATAAAACGTTTTGGCCACAACACTTAACGCTGCTCCTGCTTTACCAGCAGTAGAAATATTATCTCAGAGATTGAGTGGGAGTGGGGTAGGAGAAAACCTTAGAAATGCTTTATTGTATGATACTTAAACGGATATACAGTATAGACTTATTTCAATTTCTCAGACTAGCCCTTTAACTCACATACTGGGAGGCACTAAATCAAGTTTAAAGGAGGGCTGACTAAAGGAGATGGATGTTGACCATGTCCATTTACTGTCAAAAAGCAATTAAGCTATGGTGTGCAAATTATATAGAAAATGTTGATCAATCACATGAAGGACAGACATATTAAATCAAAGATTCTATATATTTCATTACGTTTACAATCATACAATAACCAATTCCAAATATACAATGGCTGTAAATGCATATCTCATCTAATATCATCACCAAGTTACTAAATAAAGCAACAGATTACATGAGAAGTTTATCATTCAGTAAGAAAAACATTATTATAATAATAGTAGCATAGATATACATTTTTGCAGTCTTAGCTGTAGGACAAAGGTTTGATGCGGAGGTAGGATTAGGGTTCATTTTAGACCTTAGCAGTTAAAATTTGAGTCAGAATAAAGGTTATGTTTCTGGTATGAACAGTTATATTTCATTGCTTATGCTTAGCCATTAAGTTTAAGATTACAGTTAGTGTACGGATTAGAGTTAAGATTAGTTAAAGTAGGATTTTTGATTTTTCGTAAAAGTAGATCCTTTCTGATCTAGATAACAAAGGACAATGTGTGCTCACATGGGTGCATGGCTATATCCTAACTGTGTCATCGCAGCTACTCCAAATTTTCTGAAGAGGAGATAATCTGTTTGTTTGTTGTTCCAATTAATTTGATTGATTTTAACAACTGTATCAATATATGTTATAGTTAAAAGTCAAGTGTTTCATGTCCAACTTCTTGCGTTGAACCTGAGCATACGTCCCATCACCTAACCCAACAGCAGCAGAGACACCTGCAGAATCTGATACATGATGCAGGAACACTTAGTTAAACTTTCCAGCCTTAATTGTATGCTGTGAGTTGTCACACATTCCAACTAAAAACTTAACGGGAAGCATTACCAATATTGCTTGAGTGATTGATAATATGGTAGATGTTAGGATCAACTGCTGGTCAAAGGAGAGACAAACATTAGCTTTCCAAAAGACAAAGTACTGGAACATGTAATACCGAGTGGGTGGTGAAAAGTTAGTACAAGATGTTGTAGTTAAAGGTATGGCTGAGAGACTGACCAAACTGCAGACTTGTATTGAGAGCATCAGGAGACTCAACCTGGGTAGATCCTAGGACCTTTTGGGGATCCAGTTTGGTGCTTTGGAGATGAATGGACCAACATGTTGAGAAAAAAGAATGATGAAAACAGGCAATATGTTACTTTATGAATTGACATAGGTTAAATACAAATGTACTCACCAGAACATTCTGTTAGAACAGGAACCTGTAAAGGGGAAATATAAATTATATTAGGTCATTTCTGTTTTGAACTATTGTCTCGTAAACATGTGCTAAAAAGAAATTGTAAAAGCATAACCTTTTTTGTATTTATATTGACACAGGAGGACCAGGAAGATGGTCAGTAGAACACCAGCAACAACAGGACCCACAAACACTCCTACTAGGACTGTTGTAGAGGATCCAGGACCTATGACACGAGAGAAAACCCTGACCTCCATCAGACAAAAAAGTTAATGTAAATTAAGAAAATGACATACAGTTACTGCCCGCGGGCCATATGTGGCCCTTTGGGAGTCCCTGCCTGGCTGGCGTAAGTCATATGAAATGAGAACTGTCCTGTAAACTGTCAGTGTATGCTGTCAGCAGTGACGCTGACGGGGGGGACAGCCGGTAACTTGTCCTGGACCCAGGCCTCAGGGGGCCCATTTGGTTGGCTTGAATCTAATTATTTATCAGTCAATCTTGGTATTTAGTACTACCTAGCTAAAACAAACAATTATTGTTTATGAACTATTTTATGAACAGTGACATAATTGCTATTTATAAAAAATGTTGGCCCTTGGTTAGGGTCCTAAACGTTCAATTGTGTCCCGGGCCCTGGGATTCCTGCTAGCGTCTCTGGCTGTCAGTGTACGCCATGCAGGCAATCCAACTGCAACTTTCTTTCTTTCTCTATTTCAAATTATGTACAGTGGGGAAAACAAGTATTTGATACACTGCTGATTTTGCAGGTTTTCCTACTTACCAAGCATGTAGAGGTCTGTAATTCTTATCATAAGTACACTTCAACTGTGAGAGATGGAATCTAAAACAAAAATCCAGAAAATCACATTGTAGGATTTTTTAATAATTAATTTGCATTTTATTGCATGACATAAGTATTTGATACATCAGAAAAGCAGAACTTAATATCTGGTACAGAGACATTTGTTTGCAATTACAGAGATCATACATTTCCTGTAGTTCTTGACCAGGTTTGCACACACTGCAGCCTGGATTTTGGCCCACTCCTCCATACAGACCTTCTCCAGATCCTTCAGGTTTTGGGGCTGTCGCTGGGCAATTTGGACTTTCAGCTCCCTCCAAAGATATTCTAATGGGTTCAGGTCTGGAGACTGGCTAGGCCACTTCAGGACCTTGAGATGCTTCTTACGGAGCCACTCCTTAGTTGCCCTGGCTGTTTTTTTCAGGTCAATGTTATGCTGTAAGACCCAGCCACGACCCATCTTCAATGCTCTTACTGAGGGTAGGAGGTTGTTGGCCAAGATCTCACGATACATGGCCCCTTCCATCCTCCCCTCAATATGGTGCAGTCGTCCTTTCCTCTTTGCAGAAAAGCATCCCCAAAGAATGATGTTTCCACCTCCATGCTTCACGGTTGGGATGGTGTTCTAGGGGTTGTACTCCTCCTTCTTCATCTTCCAAAAACGGTGAGCGGAGTTTAGACCAAAAAGCTATATTTTTGTCTCATCAGACCACATGACTATCTCCCATTCCTCCTCTGGATCATCCGGATGGTCATTGGCAAACTTCAGATGGGCCTAGACATGCACTGGCTTGAGCGGGGGGACCTTGGATGCGCTGCAGGATTTTAATCCATGACGGCATTGTGTTAGTAATGGTTTTCTTTGAGACTGTGGTCCCAGCTCTATTCGGGTTATTGACCAGGTCCTGCCGTGTTGTTCTGGGCTGATCCTTCACCTTCCTCATGATCATTGATGCCCCACGAGGTGAGATCTTGCATGGAGCCCCAGACCGAGGGAGATTGACCGTTATCTTGAACTTCTTCCATTTTCTAATAATTGCGCCAACAGTTGTTGCCTTCTCACCAAGCTGCTTGCCTATTGTCTTGTAGCCCATCCCAGCCTTGTGCAGGTCTACAATTTTATCCCTGATGTCCTGACACAGCTCTCTGGTTTTGGCCATTGTGGAGAGGTTGGAGTCTGTTTGATTGAGTGTGTGGACAGATGTCTTTTATACAGGTAACGAGTTCAAACAGTTGCAGTTAATACATGTAATGAGTGGAGAACAGGAGGGCTTCTTAAAGACAAACTAACAGGTCTGTGAGAGCCGGAATTCTTACTGGTTGGTAGGTGATCAAATGTGATTTTCTGGAATTTTGTTTTAGATTCTGTATCTCTCAGTTAAAGTGTACTTATGAGATTAATTACAGACTTCTACATTCTTTGTGAGTAGGAAAACCTGCAAAATCAGCAGTGTATCAAATACTTGTTCTCCCCACTGTACGTGCGTGTGAGCCTACACGTCTTCACAGTAAGGTGTGTGAGCAGAAAAAAATTTGCTCACGTTTAAAAAATAGTGATTGATGCAGAATGTCGTTTTTAACGAGACATGGACTTCTAAGTGTTTATTTATAGAAGTCAAAGTGATGTGCTTAGTTTGTGGAGTACAGATCTCCGTGTTTAAGGATTTCAATTGGAATCGCCACTATGTGACAAAACATGCAGAGAAATACAAGTACTTGACTGATGCAGAGCAGGCACTGGAATCTGATCCCCAGCAAGCTAAGCTGCAAAACCAACAAGAACCAACAAAGATAGAGCCAGTTATGTTATATATCACAACATATTGGTACTCGAGAATGCCCCTCAACAAGAACCGTAACAAAGATCGAGGAAATCTGGAGTGTCAGCTGCAAAAAGTGATTTAGACTTTTTCTCCTTGGCTTTAGATGAGAGCTGCGATGTCCTCGACTCAGTCCAGTACTTGTCAGGGTGCGTTGAATACGAAGGATTTTAATATTACGGAGGAGCTGGAAGCAATTTGATCAGTGAAAGGGACGACCTCAGGGAGGAAATGATTTGTTCCCGGACGTAAATCTCTGCTTAGACAAGCTGTGAGTGAAATTGCACAAACTCGCAGGTGTTTACAACGGATTGTTGACGAAATCTGTCGAGGGAAATGTCGGACTTAAAATATATGCAGGATAATGTTACCGCGCGAGTGCAATATGTTGGTATGAACGAGGCACTAAAAAGGAGACAAAACAAGAGCAAAAACGGCTCAGGGCTTTAGCTGGAAAAACTCACCTTACGTTCGGACATATAACAATAATCCGTGCCACACTGTGACTAAAAGGACCAATGTATAATGAACTAATGACTAAGGGAATATAAGTGCGTCCTCTGGGTGCGCTGCAGCCATCACTCTCCGGCGGGTTGTTAGTACCCCAGTAAGGTAGAGCGCGGGATAGGAAGCGTAGCCACGCGCAGCAGACGTCACAGATAGTGACTGAAATTGTCCCTGGACAAAAATGGGTATTTATACATCAAGAGGTGTTGAGTCAGTCCGTGTTAAATTGACAATGTTATTGTTAACTAAAACAGTTTAAGAGCATTGAATCACAGATTGTTTCACTTTTGGAGGAGCATGAGACTCAACAATGTGACATGAGGCTGATCGCCTTGTTCTAATGTTTCTTGTCATTGTTTCATCTAGATGTTTCATGTTGCTAGGGATGTTCATGAGGCTTTAAATTAAAGTTTGTCCTGCCTTCCACAAAGGGGACACTACTTTCTGGTAATTCGTTCCCACTCTGGGCAAAATAAAGTGTAAACGCAACCACACCAGCCTTAGTCTTTACTCCTGGAACAGATAGCAGACCAGATCCTGATTACCTGAGTCTAGAGGGTTCAAACTGAGAGAATTAAGTAATTTATACATGAGTAGCAGTATCTTGAAATCTTTTCTATGAGATACAAGGAGCCGGTTCAGAAAACTAAGAATTGGTGTAATGTCTTCAACTATCTTAGATTTATTTTTACTTGAGCAGCTCTGAATGAGCTGCAGTTTTCTGGGGGCTTCTTTAGAGTGACCTGAAAACAGGACTACCACAGATGAAAGAAACTGAAGACTGCAGATCTGAAATTAAGACAGCCAGAGATAAATATTTTGTTATGTATTGTATATACACAAGAATAACTTAAAAGGTTAATTAATAATGCAATCATGCATTTTGAATGTACTTACCTCCTGACCAGAGAAACTGAGGTTTACTGTAGTCTGTGTAATAGACTGGGTCTCCTCTCCCAGCTCTACAGACATATCCTCCTGTGTCAGTAGGACCAGCAGGACTCAGAGTGTAAGACTCTTCAGTAGTCCCATATCCAGATAGGGGCTCTACAGAGTAGGACTTGTCCAATAGAGAGTGTAACTCAGCTCTGTAGGGAACAGTCTTGTACCAGGAGAACCTCCAGCCTGCAGACGACTCTTTAACTTCACAGATCAGAGTCACTGAGTCTCCAGGGTTCAACCAGTGAGGAGAAATACTCAGGACAGTCTTGGGTTGATCTGTGAGGAGACAGGGGACATGTTTCCTATAGTCAGACTTAAAAGGTATTATCATTTGCCACTGAGATGCATAAATATTTATGTACTTACTTGAAACGATTAGTTGCACAGCATTACTGGTTTTAGAGAACTTGTTTCCCTTTACACCCATACAGAAATATGACCCAGTATGAGATGTGTAGACAGGACTGATTCTGTACTCAGGCTTTGTGTCAGAGTAAACTGACTGACCATTCTTATAATAGATATACTCCCAGTCAGTGTTTCTTCCTTCCTGTATGTCACATCTGAGAGTAACAGTCTCTCCTCTGATCTGGGTCAAGTTGGGTGGAAAAAATCTATTCTAATCATTAAACATATATTTATCTCAAATAATATGTGTGACAAAATTACTGGCACCCTTCATTTAATTTTCATTTTCGTGTTGATTTTGAAGTGTCTTGCTGGAGTATCTGACCACGGGCCCAGTTTCAAGCTTCCTGGGAGAGCCAATCAGGTTTTGATTTAATACCTGATAGTACTTTAGTGAATCCATGATACGGTACCATGTATCCTAACATGTTGCCCTGGTCCTTTGAAAGAAAACAACCCCACTACTTCAAACATCCACTGCCACACTTCACAGAGGTGATGAATTACTCATCCACTGTCTTCCTGTCTATGCCAAACCCACCACTGGTGTTTTTTTCTCTATTTTGGTGTCATCTGATCTGCTTCACGGAAAGTCCCAGTGACATTTGGCAAACCCTAGGCGCTTAAGTTTGTTGGTTGCAGTTATGTAGGTGGTGTAATTTTTCTGACACCATGACCCCTCTAATGTCTGCAATTCCTCAACTATGATCCCCTAAGAGATTCTTGGGCCACTCAAACTCTCCTCACTGTCTGTAAGGTCAATATGGTCACGTCCTCTTCCAGGCCAATTATTCAAATCTCCAGTTGCTTTAACCTTCCTAATTAATGAATTAAGGCTGCTGATTCTGATGGCATCCTCGGACGTGTGCTCAGAGCATGTGCTGGGCAGCTGGCCGAAGTCATTACTGACATTTTCTACCTGTTACTGGCCCAGGCGGTTTTCCAGACTGCGACCATTGTGCCAGTGGCGAAGCAGGTAACTGCGTCTAGCCTGAATGACTTCCGACCTGTTGCACTCACCCCAACGATCATGAAGTGCTTGGCAAGACTAGTTCCGTCCCACCTTAAGTCCTGCCTCCCCCCAACACTGGATCCCTACCAGTTTGTCTACCGATCGAACAGGTCTACAGAGGACGCCATCTCCAAAATGTTACTCTGCCCTGACCGACCTGGACAAACCAACACGTACGTGAGAACGTTGTTCATAGACTTTAGCTCAGCGTTCAACACGGTCATCCCCTCTTGGCTGGTCAACAAACTCCACTATCTAGGGATCCGCTCTCTGCAACTGGACTTTGGACATTCGAACTAACAGACCACAGTCTGTCAGGTAAAACAACTTAATCTCCTCCACCCTTACCCTGAACACCGTTGTTCCAGAAGGCTGTGTGCAGAGCCTATTATTATTTTTTTTTTTTCATCAATTAAAGTTTAGGTTTTTGTGAATATTTTGAAAGACCAAAGGGTGTAGTAGACAGGGTCTCGTCTCCCAGCTCTACACTTGTACGGTCCTCAATCAGAGACACTGACATGGCTGAGTGTGTAGGTGGATACAGAGGTTGTAGCTACTGGTCTTGTATGTGTGGTTTGAGGAGAAAGACCTTATATAGTAACACACACACCACAATTCCCACCACTACGACAACAACCAACAGCAAGTTAGTGATGGAGTTTTAATAGTGAACTCACCAGTGACAGTAATGTGGAGGGGAACACTGAGCTGTGACGACTGGGGACGATCTGTTCTATTCCCCTCACATCTGTACCATGTCAGACCAGTGTCACTGACAGTGAATGGGATGGTTTTACTGGTCCAACTGAAAATCTGTTTGTCTTTTATGAACCAGAGGTAAGTCCAGTCTGTGTAGTCTGATATGTCACACTGCAGAATAACAGTCTCTCCAGAGTAGAGGAGACCATGAGGAGAGACTCTCACTGTGGCTTTGGGCAGATCTGTAGGAAAACAAATAAACATGAAAAGCGAGCATTACATTGTGGGTTCTATAGCCAACATAGATTTCAACAGATTTCTTTAGCAAATTTCAAATGTTTGTTCAAAGTCAGTCTTGTATTTATCAAATGTACTGAATAACAACGTCATTCTGAACAACGAAATGTGACATGACACACGACATCTACGCAGCAAGAATTAAGAATTATATAAAGCAAAAACGTACTAACAAAGCAAACAAGCACTAATTTTACAGAATGTAGAATGGAGAATATGAACAATATGGGTAGATGGGGTCATAAATCGGAGTAAGGAAGACAGACAACTGAGGGACCGTTCACAGGAGTTTTATTTCCCCACAACACATGATCAAATGGGGAAAAGGGGTTGGATGAAACCAAAGCAAAGAAAGCAAATGTGTTTTACCAAGTACTATTCCACGTAATCTACCACATGACCTTCACCGCTTGAACAATTGCATCTCCGGCTCTAAGAAATAATACTGGATAATAACCTTCACTTCCTCATCCTAACTGAAACTTGGAAACAACCCAATCAAATCTCAACCAAGCTCCTCCTCCTGGTTAAAGCTATTCTTATCACCCTGCTCAACAGGCACTGGTGGTAGTGTTGCTGTAATTCATTGCCTTCAAATCATCCTGCTCCATCGCCATTATCCTTCAAATCATCCTGCTCCATCGCCATTATCCTTCAAATCATCCTGCTCCATCGTCATTATCCTTCTAATCATCCTGCTCCAACACCATTATCCTTCAAATCATCCTGCTCCATCGTCATTATCCTTGTTTACCATCCGGCAAAAGCTACAGATTAATTCTTGACTGATCTCTCTGAACTTCTCAACATGTCAGTACCAACTCACCATGGCTGATTTCACTTCGATGATGATTTCATATTCAATTTCACTCAGCAATTTCCCCACCCACACCAAGGGACACATATTTTGATCTTGTCTGTTCAATTGGCCTCAACCCAACTCTTATTTCCTTCCCCATGTACCCACTATCTGACCATAAGATCATACATTTCTCCTTTCCCTCCTACACACCTCACAACATTAACAAATGACTCATTTCATTTTGTAACAAAAAAACAGATGATCCAATTAAACTCTCCAATGCCATCTGTTTTGCTCAATCCCTGTAAAATGCCCGGAGCTGTGGACCTTGCTGACAAATTCCACACTATATCCATTTCCCTGAACTCTCTATTTAATAGAAATCATGGTTAATGAATAACTATACATTTTACAAATCGGCTCTTGTTTGTAAAAAAACATTTAGTCTTTTCACAGTAATTTATAAAATTCATTAAGGCCTAGACTCATGGTTGTGTTGGTTTGCTCCCCATTCTGCCAATGATAATGAGTTAAACTCACTGTAACAAGGTGATTCTCTGGAAAATAATGTCTTAATCCCATGATGTGTTGATGAAAAAGTACTGCATATTACCATATTAAATTATTTTAACACATCATTTTAAACTTTAAAATATACGCGAAAGCATTGTATTATGATATTGCGAGAAGGGCTATATATATATTTCTTAAATATTTTCAGGGCACATGTAAATCTAGGTTGAGAATTCCTCTACATATTTGTGCATATAGGTTGTGGATGAGTTTTCCGTGTGGGTGGAGTGCTTAACCAGGACGTCTGGGCTCAACTCCCACACTGAGGCACACAAACTCCACCTCTCCACCTACAGAGATGCCCTGCCAGTCTATTGCCAGGTCTGCCTACTTCTCCAACTTAACACCAACTGTCACCCCTGAAACTCAGCTCTCTACATCTGCCCCCATTGACCCTACCTACAGTACATCTCAAAACTCATCACGTCATCGAAGACTACTGACTGCTCTCTGGATCCTCTTCCGGTTCTCATCCAAGCCTGCAAAAATGGATATTTGAACAGCACAAACTAGCACTAACAGACCACAAACGATTGAGCCTATTCTGAGTGAATTTGGAGCATGTTGGGGGGCTGGTGACGTCATCACCTCTCTGAACTTCTAACCCCATACCAAACCATAGGTTCACTTCGCTCTACTACAGCTGGTTAACTTGCCATCCCCATATACAAGCTCCAGCTTTGGTTAGAGGGCATTTTCTCAGGTTGCCCCTCGGCTCTGGAATTCCAAAATCGCAAACCATCCTTTAGTCGCACTTCCTCACCCTCTTTTAGTCTCACTTCAAGCCCCACCTCTTCACCAAGGCCTTCAATAAAAAAAGGACACCCCATCCAGCACTGTCTGTCTTTTGTATTTTTTGTATTTTATTTAGTTTATTCTTTTTAGTTTATCTGTTTCTTTGTTGTTTGTTCATTAACCTTATTTGTAATGCAACATTGGGTCATTGAAAAGCGCTACATAAGTAGTATGTATTTTATTATTATTATTAAGCGTGAATGATTGCATTATGTGGTTATTGAAGTTAAATGATCTTACCAATACCGCTGATGGTCCGATATTTGCTGAGATATGACTCATCGGGCCCAGGAGGCCTAGTTCCGTAACACTGGTACTGACCAGCCTGCTCTGGGAGAGAGATCGTGATGGTTTCTCTGGTCTGACTGGAAAGGTGTTGGTTGCCTCTGTACCAGAAATATGTCCAGTCTGTGTGTTTTTTTATGTAACACTGTAGAGTGACTTTTTCGCCAGTGTACAGTGGCTCCTGGGAAGAGACTATCTTCACTGAGGCCCTGGGCAAATCTGTGAAAAAAGCTGTTATTGTAGGTTTCTTTCTCTTCACATGTTGAGATTTTCAAATGAAATCGTATAAAATCATATATTTAAGAATACTACCTTGAGAATGCCCACAGTAGACGAGGGTACTGAGTACTACAACAAAGACAAAATAAGTCTTTACAGTACTGTAGAAATACAATAATGTAAACTATGTCGTAGTAATAGAGTAGTAATATTAACCTTAATGCACTTAACAAACATGAAAAAAGTCAGTACTCACAGAGTAGAACACAGAGCCAGATGTGACCCATTCTGTCTATTTGAGGAGTAATTCTCTCTGAACAACAGGTTTCCTTAACTAATGCCTCTACTTATATGATGACATTTTGACTAGAGCGGTCCTCCTGACTTACTGTTTAAAAAAAGGTAGGCTATATTCTAGCTGCTGATAGCGTTTATTTCCAGACCAACTTCTTTTCATTGGTGGCAAATGACCTCAGACTGTTTTTTTCCTGAATTATTGTTCATATAGAACAAGAATAGACACCTGTGATGAGGTCATTGCTTGAGGTTGAATGTCACTATGTGACGATATTTGTTTTTATTTTGCCCCCATCAACCCTATCTCAGCCAGTTAACCTCAGTTTATTCCACTGACCACAGTTAAAACGACCATCTTCAGAGAACCCTCTTTTTACACACATACAAGCTTAGGTGTCAAACACATTCAACAGAAAGCCTAGTGTCTGCTGCTGATCTGTTTTTCCTTTTAAAGGGGCATTTTGGAACTTTCCGACCTCAAACCTTTACAAGGCTGAATTTAAACAATAACAAAAGTGACCTCTTTCCTTACCGATTGAGACCAGAATAGCACTAGCTCGTCCATTGTGGTTTAGGTTGGGAAGGATAGTAATGTCAGTGTCCACAGCAACTTTGAGAAATACACATGTCAATTAAAACTGAAGGACAGGCTGACATGAACATTTGAATAGGGATTATCTCAGGTACTCCAGACAATTTTGGGTTTGCAATTGTGAGACTTCCTTCTGAAACGAATCAGTCTGTTCTTGTTTGGAGAAATGAACGCTATTCCAGTTGTCAAGAAACTGAAGATTTCGTTCAATGCTGTGTACTACTCCCTTCACAGAATGGAAAAATTGAAGTTTCTCAATATTTGCACAAATAACCTAAATTTAATTACTCGTTATTTGTGGAATGTGCCCACTGATAATACTAAGAGCTCTTATTGGGGTATGACAGTGAGATAGTTTCAGAAATGCTCTGTTTTTGCATTTTCCACCACCTCTCTGCATGTCTGTCAACTCTTGCATCCTGAAATGTCTGGAGTGCTGCCATGTTTGATACTTACAATATAATTGTTAATAACAAGTCAACCACAACACCTCCACATAAAAACCACTATGCACTAGTGATTCGCAGGGTTTTTTCACTCACACAGGCAAGTTATTCTGAATAAGCCACCCGTCACAGCAAGGCTATATATCCATCAAGGTCAATTCTGAAGACCATCCTGACCCTAACTATGAACATGCTAATGGAACATTATAGTGTGCTACACTCACTTTTTCTCCAATAAAATTACATCCAACTGAGCAGACTGATGATCTGACTTTTGTTGCTGGAAATATCAACTTTTATAATGTATCATTTTATAAGATTAATTGATCAAAGAACCCTATAGCAAAATACTGTGCTGAATAAAGAAGCAATTAACTGGCCTTCTTTAGACTTGTTCATTGTCTGAAGCATCAGTAATTGTGGGTTCGAATAGAGGCACAAATTGGCCAAAAACAAAGGACTTCCTTCTGAAACTCATCAGTCTGTTCATGTTTTGAGAAATAAACGCTATTCTAGTAGTCAAGAAACTGAAGATTTCGTACAACACTGTGTACTACTCCCTTCACAGAACAGCGCAAACTGACTATAACAGAATGGAAAAAGTGTGAGGTGACTGACCAGAACTGAGCAAGAGGACAAATACATTAGTTTCTTGACTGAGAAACAGGCGTCTCACAGGTCCCCAACTGGCAGCTTCATTGAATAGAACCCGCAAAACACCAGTCTCAACGTCATCAGTGAGGAGGAAACACCAGAATAATGGCCTTCTAGGCTGGCTAATAAAAAGAAACACAGTCACTAGACAGAGGAAGTATTGAAAAAGTGTTGCGCACAGATGAATCTTTGACAAAAACTAAGTTTGAAGGACACATTCATCATTTCAAAAAATCATTATTTCTAACCATGTCACTGACAATATTAACTATTCATTTTTGCCATGTTTCCTATTCAAATTAATTTCATGCATGTGTTCATTGAAAACAAGGACATTCTAAGGGAGAGCAGACTTAAAAGTTAAGGAGATGTGGTGGGGAGAGTTTGGAGATTTTAAAACAAACAAAGCCATCCTTAAAAACTGGTAATTTGAGTATAGATAAAAATGGGTCATTGTCATATTGGGGAAAATGTTAACAGTTTTAATCAAACCAGGGTAATGTTATAACATGTTACTAGTGGCGATCCGTGACTATTGGAGCTAGGCCCTCAGCAGCTGAAAAAGATCTGACGTCATACATATAGATGCCTGTGTATAAAGAGAATGAATTGAGACCTTTCTTTTGCAGACCTAACACAGAAGCCATTCTTTGATGAGAGTGAAATGGCCCTAAGCCATGTCTCAGCTATGGCTCACAGAAGCAGTCAAATAAACATTTGCCACAACAGTCACTCAAATAGTGGCGGAATAAATTCAACCACACAACTAATCACATTGTTTCAAGACCATGGCCAGTGTATGCGGTCAGAGAATAAGTTGTGCTGTATTTGATTGTTGTGTAAGGAAACAGGCAGTAGATCGATGTCAGGTTCACTGGAGCGAAGGTACCAGAGGAGTAGTGTGATGGTCGTGTAAGGGAACAGGCAATAGGTCGATGTCTGGATATCTGGAGCGAAGCTACAAGAGGATTAGACAAAAAGGTGGTCAGTGCGGGAAGACAAAAGGCGATTCGGTACACAAACTATAAACAACTATACACAATGACTTTTGTGGGACTGTGAAATAATACCTCACAAAGACAGTGTGGACTGGAAAGGAACTAAAACGTGGTGCTGATTAATAACAGGTGAGTGAACAGGTGACTAGTATTCCAGTGATTGTAATCTGAGGGGTGAGTTGCGTTTGCCGGGTAGGTGTTGAGTCTGAGGGAGTGAGTGAGTAGGGTTTGCCAGACCTGTGTTGTTGTTGAGGGTGTGAGCTGGTATGTGACGTCTCAGGTGCTTTCAATTAAAATCCTGAGGACCTAGCCAATGCGCGTTGAGCACAGCTCAACACAAACTGAAGAAATTAACTTGGAGGATCAATATTATTAAGACAAAAAATAATAATAAATGAAAACAAATGGCAAATTCTTAAAAGTACATATACATTTGTTTCTGTTTTTAGGCCCTCAGAGGGCATATAGGGCCCTGATGTTCCCCACTGTATTTAACATACCTGCATGGAGTTGTTAGTTGCCTATTGACTTGAAGAAGTGATGATTCCATATGGGTCAGGCAGTGAGCAGACATTTTTTATCCACCAAATTTTACATAAACACACATGCACAGACACACACCTTACTGCTTAGGAGATGAGGGTGCCAAAGCCACAGTCAGTTTCAGTTTACTATATTTAGAGGCTTGTGGTTGACTTGTTGTTAGTCAGAAATTGGTTTCTGAAGAATCCTAACTCCCGTTCTGAACATCAACCTAGAGTGAGCTTATATTTTGTGAGATGTAATCAGTCAGTTAAAGACATTAAAATCCTAAAATATGTTAAAAACATTGGATGATGTTGTCCATTGGACCTACCCAGGCCCGGGGTGGGTAATCTGGAGAATTCCTTTTTTTTTATTTTTTTTTTTACATTTGTCACGTTAGTCGATCTTTTCTTAAAGTAGGCTACACACGTTCCGCATTCTGACACTGCAGCCTCTGCATGGGTTGTACCATATGAGGGAGTTCTCCCCTCCCCAATAGAGTTGGTTGGGTCCATAGACGGTCTTTTCCAAAAAGTTTCTCCGATAGGCTACGGATAGCTGGGCCGGCCCTACCGTAACGATAAGGGTCAGCGAGGATGGAAGGGGCGGAATAAGCGGAGGAGGATGCTGCCAAACGTGCCAAGCTTACAGATATATTTTCTAGAGGAACGGGAAACGGGTAAAGAGAGATATAGGCCTAATGATTAGCATTAGCAACGTAATTATTCTGAGATTCATAGACTTTGCAAATATTATGCAGTTATTGATAGCAAAACTAAAGCTTGATCTGTGTATGCAGTAAAATGTAAAAAATAATTGTAGTTTCTGTGTAGCAGATAAGCCAGTCCTCCGCTGAAAATTATGCGCCCGAAATTTGCAATGAGGAGGCCATGACTGCAGGCACAGGTAGAGGATAACAGAGAAAACAATATGAATATGAATTAAAGTTATTTAATGTAATAAAGAGCAGTATATGACAGTACATGATAAACCAATATGATTTGTTTGTTCAGAAGTTGGTATAGTAAAGGGGTAAATCACCACAATATGATACCCATGCAGAAAAATGATAATGACCATGACAGCCCCCATGAGGTCTCATTCCAACAAATCCAGCCTACTGCCAAATCTGAGTCTGACACCCCTGGTATATGCCCTTCTGCCCTTTGTGTTATGCAATACAAGTGAGTCAGATGCTGAGAGAGGAGATATACAGACATCGTCCAGTGAGACAACAGCCCAGCAAGAGATCCCAGAGGCACAGGCAGATGCTAGTGTAGATGAGGAAGCCTATCAATTTGCTCATCCTGAAGCACAGGATCTAGACACATTTTTCAATGACCATCCTCAGCAGCCCACAAAACACCACCTACTAGCTGAAGTTTTTCACAGCAAGCATGGCACCAAGCACAAGTGGTTGACATACAGTGAAAAAACACAATGACTGTATTGGTCTCTGTGTTTGGCATTTGCACCTGCTGCAAGCGACAGTCCTTTCATAGGGGCCTTGGAAACAGGTTCATCAGCAGATAGAAGAGCATTAGAAAAGTAAAATCCATAGAGATAGTGCTGATGCTTACTTTCTGTTGGCTAAAAGGGCAGATATTAAAAGTCTTCTGGCAGGCAAACAAATGTCTTTACATCATGAGCAGGTGAAGAAGAAGCATTAGCTGATGGAACGCATAATAGATGTGATAAAAGTAATAGGCAAATGTGGACTTAGTCACAGAGGGGATAAAGCACAGGCTATTTATAACCTAGAAGATACTGCAGTCAGTCATGGCAACTTCATAGAGTTGGTAATACCTTTGAGTCTTTATGATCTGTGCCTTCAACAACACATTAGCAGTTGTATTGAGCAAAACAATAAGCTTCATTACACTGGTCAAAAGGTAGAGGATCTCTTGTGACGCTGCTATCAAAGGACATAGTTGGGAAATTTGTGGATGCTCTCAGCCAAGATCTTAAAAGGCACAATTTAAGATGAGGTTAGAGAGGCGGGACTGTTTTCGGTTCAAATTGATACAACTCAAGATGTCACATCAAAGGACCAGTGTGCTCTCATTGTCAGATATCTCACAGGTGTAGTTCATGAGCGATTGGTTGCTGTTGTGAACTGTGAAAAATCCACAGGTAAATTATCTGACAGAGCTACTAGAGAACACATTAGACAAACTTGGCATTGACATTGACATGTATGTGGGCTACTCCACTGATTGTGCAGCTAATATGCAGGGACTGAATAAAGGGTTCTCGGCATTCCTAACGTTGTTGGGCAGCAGAAGAATGAGAAGATGCGAAGGGGGAATAGTTATGATCCAGGTCCAACAGCAGCTAGCAGAGTGGTTTTGTAACCGCCGGTAGGTATCGTTGTAATAACAAGCGTCAGTTCATCATAGTACATAAAACGTATGTATTTTGGGGGTGTAGGCTATGTGAATATTATCTGCCTCCATTTTGTAGTTGGGATATCAGGAAACAATATTAGCATCTTAACGGCGGAGGGTTGGGGCGTGGCCTCCGCGCCAACGGTCTGTGCCCAAGGGAGAGAACGCTAAGCGCCGCCATTTTGTGAGGAAAACTCGGTAAGCCGCGTGTATGGTCGCGAGATGAGCCAGCATCACATGAATGCGTCACAATAGGCTTTTTAAAATTTATAAGCCCAAAAATGTCCGTTCGAAAAGCGATACTCCTAGTTGGACCAGTGGGTAGAGTGCTCCGTTGCGTCGTCTGAGGATTGCGGGTTCGAGACACGCCTTAATACTACTGATTATAGCTATATATAGTCACTAGTATCGGTAGGTAAGCGATGATTTCGAAGCTGGACACGTGATAACGCCCTCCCCCGGAGTGGGAGTTGGGTAGCGACCTTGAAAATGACAATGCCGGCCTCTCCAAATAGGAGTATACCAAATTTTTCCTCTTTCCGCACATAGTTTATCATAAAGCACTTTTTATTTTGCAAAGTGTGCTATTGAATTTCTCTGGGAAAGATGTTTTAATGTAAATTGGTTCTGCATCATGCACTTTGTTGTTAAGCTGTTTGTAAATAGGTTGTCTCCCTATGTGTAATAGCTAGTAAGCAACAGAGACTAACAAACAGAAGTGTTATACTAGCCTGTTCCATTACCTGCATAATATTATTCTCCTGGAGGATGACATAGCTGCATACCTCTATCTTTTGCACAATTCTCCTATTTTCCTAAGCCGGGCACCCGGTTGCTCAGACCAATTCTTATCCATATGTGATGATTCAGCACTCGAGCATCAAAACATGACCCGTCCTCCAGCACTGTCAACCAAGAGTCAAGAGAAAACCCATTCACCTTGGTGGTGTTCAGACTGGTTTTTTATCAATTTTAACGATTTCGCACAAACCCGATTTGCAATATGTTTGTGATAAAAACTAAATGTTCACAGTATTATGAATGAATTGTGTTTCATTTGGTAGCATTTCGGAGTGTGACTGTTTTCACTATTTGCATCAGTACTGTACAAAGTTCGAGGTGCACTATTTGAAACATTCCCCCGTTCCCTCTACCTCAGGCTTCCGGTGGGGAAACCTTCCCAAGCAGTAATTAGCATAGCTTACAGACTAGAATCGTATGAGTGAAGCCTTACTCTGCCTAAATGGGTCATTCTTACACTAAACCGGTTGCTGTTTGTTTATTGCCTGCTCAGGTCAACTCAGAGGTCAGAATGAAGGTTGGACCTTTGGTCTTGTCCCTGGACACTGAACCACAGTAAGGTAAGAAATGTGAGCCTTTCAACGGGAGGAGATGTATAAGACCAGACCAAATTTGACAGTAGAACATATTATAACTGACTTAGACAATATGATCTATTGTCCTGCCCCCTCATCCGATCACAGCCTGCTGACCCCATGTCACAGGTTAAGGTGGAAGCACCCGTTACGCAAACCCAATCACAGGTCTCCACGCCCCAGCTCTTAAAGGTAAGCCCGAGCTTTTCAACACGGCAAAAGGATTTGATGTACTACTTCGTAAGAAGCTGGACGATATTATAAATATTGTGAACAAAGTGAATTGTGGTCCTAATCTTAGAACACTCATTTACATCTTCCCACAGTCTGCTGAGGTCATATCCGAGGGTGTAGAGGTGGAAACACCCGTGACCCTGGCCCCACAGCTGCCAATGGTACGAAACGAATGCCTTATTAAAACTTTTGACCAAACATGTAATATGACAGCAATAGAAATTGTAATACATTTTGTCAATATGGACTGGTGTTCTACTCTGACACGCTCAGACCAGTCACGGCCTGCTGACCTCATATCAGCGGTTATTACAATGGAAGAACCCGTGACCCTAGACTTCGCCCCACAGATCCCAGCGGAAAGGACCAAGTGTCCATTACAAAATGTTATCACCGAAGAAGACACTGAAGTCTTTAGGTGTTTTAGAATTGTATTTAAACAAGTTGTAAGAATGAACCTTTACTTTGCCTGTATGTTTCGTTCTTACACTAGACTGCTGTGGTTTGATTATAGCCTGCTGAGGTCAACTTAGAGGTCAGTAAGATGGATGGACCGTTGCACTCGTCCCTCGCCTCATCCCCACATCTTCCAAAGGTTAGATACTAGAGCCTTTCAACAGGACAATTATTAAGGTGTACAAGATCGGATTCAACTGAGCAGTAGGACAAATGATTATTCACTTTGTCTTTTCGGGGTTTTGTTCTCTGACTCAATGTTCTGTTTACATAACGTTCTAACCGTGTGCAGAGGAACGCCAGAGTGCCGTTTGAGTTTTTCCAGTTCCAATTACTTATTGTAGAGGAAATTAATATTACAACATGGAGCAGCAAAGTTGTTGTGTTTTCTTCTCAGACAAGACACATGTGCAAAACATAAAAAACACAAGCAATGTTTTCCAGGCTTTTGCAGGAGGGTGTGGAAGATCTTCATCTGCTCCTCTGGTATCTCCTCAGAAGACAACTGAGAAGGAAGATTATGTGTCGGGTCTACCTCCGGATCACACCATCGCCCACGTCACCGCTTCCTTGAACATAAGTCACTCCCTCAACCAAGCCACCAGTCCCCTGTATACAGCTCGTTCATCAGATCCCAATCAGCAGAATTTTAACCACCTGCTGACACTCACCCTAAAAAGTGTAAAAGTTGTCTTTACATAAAATGTTTCAGGATGATCCCACATCAGATGCGTAGACCTTAAGGATGACAAGGTACATGGTCTCATATGGTAATTAGACTTTTCATTCTTGAGTGCTGAGGTTGACTGTGGACTCACCTCATACCTATACTGTAATACAGATACCTGTTTTTCACTTTCTGTTGTGACATGATGTATTATGGATCAGTCAGTCGTGTTACATAAAGCCTTTTATCCAAAGCCATTGTCTCAGAGTGCTTGTAAACTTGACCAGCGTGAACTCATATAGCGATTAGTAGGATGTTGACGCAAAGGGACTGGCTAAAACCGCTTTTAGGCAGGACTGTCTTTAAATGTAGGAATCTTGCAAAGTATTTTGTTAGAAAACAATATATAAGGGGAAGCACACAGTGAGACATTGCCATTTTTAAGTTGTAATCATATAGTGTGTGTATGACTAAACCTGTGGTTATGGTTTGCTGGTTCTGAAAGATACTATCGCAGTGTAAATGTTGTATTGCGGTTTGCTTGAATGATTCCAAATAGGCATAGTAACGCCCTCTAGTGGCTGATAGCTACCATAACTGTTCTGTGTCTGCCCAGCACTTATCTTTTCTTAGCTTATTCACTGCTCGAACAAAAGGAGGGAACATTTTATTCACATATTGGGTCTCGATGAACGAAATATATGAAATATCTAAATCTTTACTGTACATAGTGTATTTTGTTGAGAGCAAAATTATGTAAACAATGGTCAATTCAAATGAAAAGCACCAACCAATGGAGGGCTGGATTAAAAAACACAGCGAAAATCAAGTTAAACAGTTGAAATCACAGTTTGTTCCAACTTGTGTGAATGTCATCGCGGCAAATCATCATTTGACTCGTTAGTGTGTCTGGCCCCCGCGTGTGTGTATGCACTCCTGACAACGTCTGGGCCTGCTCCCGATGAGACGGCGGATGTTGTCGTGGGGGATCCCCTCCAAGACTTGGATCAGGACATTGTTGCGGTCTTGGACAATCTGCGGCGCTTCTCGGCGGTGTCGGAGTCACCGATACACAACGTTCCAGAGGTTCTCGATTGGATTCAGGTCTGGGGAATGTGAGGGCCAGTTCAAGGCATCAATGCCTTTGTCATCCAGCAACTGCCTAGACGCTCTGGTCGCCCGAGGACGTGCACGTTCCTGAGGAGTTTGGCCCGGTACCTAACAGCAATCATGGAACCGTTGGCTAGCACATTGATGTCTGTGCGAGCCTTCGAGGATAAGCCTCCCCAGACCATCACTGACCCACCGCCCAACCGGTCATGCTGGATGATGTCCTAAATGGACAGATTGATATCCCTGAAGATTAATTGAGTTGGTGTTATACTGACATGATTAAGTGTTCCCTTCCTTTTTATTAAGCAATGTATAATGTAAACACTTTATTGGAAAACACTGACTATTGCTTATGGAAAGGTGCAGTGATCGTAAATGTTTTTCAACCTCTGACTGCCGTTCAGCGTCCAGGTGATTCTCCTTCGTCCGATTGACATGTATAGGAACCTTCTTCCGACTTAGATACCGTAGGGAAGGTCATCTCTCCTGTGGTCTCAATACTGGTGAGTACTCTGTCTTTGTAGAAATCAGCCTTGGGGTTAGTGTGTGGTGGATTTCTCTACGTACAGCGAACAGTCACAGAGTCTCCTTCAGTCACCGGATGGACTGGGTTCTCCAAAGTGACATTACCAGCTGTGTGACACAATATGAAAACATTTCTTTATGTCTGGAATCATCACTGATCATGAACATATGAATGCATCTACTGCATTGGCTACCATCATTTACTTAGAGATGTATGTATTATATCTCACATAAAACGAGTGCATCATGGACACTGTGATGTCGACGGCATTACTGCACTGTCCTGATCCAGACTCACACCAGTACACTCCCCTGTCCCCTGTGTCTGTGGAGGAGATGGTACATGTGGACCCTGTTATTGAGTCTACTAGTTAAATGTAGAGAGGTTTACATGATTCAGAAGTGTAGACTTAGCAGATGCTGTGATTTGTGCAGCATCCGTGATAGTTGAGAACTTTCCCTTTACACCCTCACACACATATAAACCAGTAAAAGAAGTGTTGCCATGAATGGACTTGTTTGTCTATAGTTAATTAGGTGAATTTGTCCTGCCTATGCCTGTGGCAGTAAAACGTCTATCCAGAGGACAGGTCAGTGAAGAGGCGGAGCTTAATTGGGCGTGATGGATGCGCGGCAGCCAATCACAGGGGCGCACAAGAAGCTTTTCTTACGGTTGAAAAATTAGAGCAAGCACAATTCAATTATATAATAATTAATTTGATAAATACTATTTAGTTGACATTGAATTGGAAAACATCTGCTTTTGTTTTGTTATTCCATAATGCACTTGTATGATGACCAATATTTGATCGCGGGTGTGTAACTAGTGTGGCCAGATGCGGAGATTTTCATAAAGTGTTGGCTAGAAGAAATAACGTGTGCTGATTTTAGGTTGGGTGCGTGGGTGATTCCCGCCATATTGTCAGTGAATCTGGCAACCCAGGTTGTAACGTCGAACCTGGTCCGCTCGTTTGCTAAGGATTGGAACAGTGGAACATAGCTTACTGAATTCATTTGTATTATTTGTATAATTGCTTCTACTGTAAAGCACTTTGAATTGCTCTGTGTATGAAACGTGCTGTACAAATGAACTTGCCTTGCCTGAATAATGTTTGCCAATTGCCCTACATTATGGCTTGAGTTAAACAGAAATATACACTGTCTTCATATCTGTAGTCCAGAGAGATCTGATATCCTCCGGTCTGCAACACTGTGAGAAGAACCTTACGGTAGTAAAGAACCTCCTAACAGCCATCAAAGGTCAGCTCTATTTCCTTGTTTTACATTTTAGTCAGTCAGCAGACACTCTTACCTAGTACGAATTATTGGTGCAATTGGAGTTAAATGCCTCGCGTAAGGATAAAACATCTCACGTTATATTTTTTGTTCCGTTATGCATTAGCTACAGAGACTGGAGTGTTTGTTTGAGTGTTATTGACGTTGTATAATATAATGTTTGAGACATTTGCATACAAGAGTAGTTTCTAAGCCCATGACTCCCTTTGAACCCATTTTAAAATGTTTGCTATACAGTGGGGCAAAAAAGTATTTAGTCAGCCACCAATTGTGCAAGTTCTGCCACTTAAAAAGATGAGAGAGGCCTGTAATTTTCATCATAGGTACACTTCAACTATGAGAGACAAAATGAGAAAATAAATTCCAGAGAATCACATTGTAGGATTTTTTATGAATTTATTGGTAAATTCCTCAGTAAATGAAGTATTTGGTCACCTACAAACAAGCAAGATTTCTGGCTCTCACAGACCTGTAACTTATTCCTTAAGAGGTTCCTCTGTCCTCCACTCGTTACCTGTATTAATGGCACCTGTTTGAACTTGTTATCAGTATAAAAGACACCTGTCCACAACCTCAAACAGTCACACTCCAAACTCCACTAATTGTAGACCTGCACCAGTTTGGGAAGACTGAATCTGCAATAGGTAAGCAGCTTGGCGTGAAGAAATCAACTGTGGGAGCAATTATAAGAAAATGGAAGACATACACGACCACTGATATTCTCCCTCGATCCGAGGCTCCACGCAAGATCTCACCCCATGGGGTCAAAATGATCGCAAGAACCTTGAGCAAAAATCCCAGAACCACACGGGGGACCTAGTGAATGACCTGCAGAGAGCTGGGACCGAAGTAACAAAGGCTACCATCAGTAACACACTACGCCGCCAGGGACTCAAATCCTGCAGTGTCAGACGTGTCCCCCTGCTTAAGCCAGTACATGTCCAGGCCCGTCTGAAGTTTGCTAGAGAGCATTTGGATGATCCAGAAGAGGTTTGGGAGAATGTCATATAGTCAGATGAATCCAAAATAGAACCTTTTGGTAAAAACTCAACTCGTCGTGGTTGGAGGAGAAAGAATGCTGAGTTGCATCCAAAGAAGACCATACCTACTGTGAAGCATGGGGGTGGAAACATCATGCTTTGGGTCTGTTTTTCTGCAAAGGGACAAGAACGACTGATCCATGTAAAGGAAAAAATGAATGGATGTGTATCGTGAGATTTTGATGGGCCCCACGCATCCTGTATTGTGAGATTTTGAGTGAAAACCTCCTTCCATCAGCAAGGGCATTGAAGATGAAATGTGGCTAGGTCTTTCAGCATGACAATGATCTCAAACACACCGCCCGGGCAACCAAGGAGTGGCTTCGTAAGAAGTATTTCAAGGGACTTGGGTGGCCTAGCCAGTCGCCAGATCTCAACCCGATAGAAAATCTTTGGAGGGAGTTGAAAGTCCGTGTTGCCCAGCGACAGCCCCCAAACATCACTGCTCTAGAGGAGATCTGCATGGAGGAATGGGCCAAAATACCAGCAACAGTGTGAAGACTTACAGAAAACATTTGACCTCTGTCATTGCCAACAAGGGGTACATAACAAAGTATTGAGATTAACTTTTGTTATTGACCAAATACTTATTTTCCACCATAATATACCAATAAATTCATAAAAAATCCTACAATGTGATTTCCTGGATTTTTTTTCTCATTTTGTCTCTCATAGTTGAATTATGCCTATGATGAAAAGTACAGGCCTCTCTCAACTTCTTGAGTGGGAGAACTTGCACAATTGGTGGCTGACTAAATACTTTTTTGCCCCACTTTAAATATTTAAACTCAATATCACACTGTAGTAATGTTTATACAATATGTTAATAAAGTATAATCTTAATCACCCGCCAAGACATCAACCCTAATAGAAACACATGTGAAAGGAAAATATTAATATAACATTTAACAAAATATTTTACCAAAACACAAGTGCCTTCTAAGCAAATTTGAAAGTAATCAAATTCTGATTGGGTCTTCACTCCTAGCAATACGATGTGCCTCTGGCTGGGAGTTCTTCAATGGATCATGCTACCACTTCTCTGAAGACAAACTGACCTGGGAACAGAGTCAATATGCCTGTATCCATGAAGGAGGACACCTGGTCATCATAGAGAGTCAGCAGGAGCAGGTATGGAGTAATGAACACTAAGATAATGCACCATCTGGTATTAAGAAATTATGAACAATAAAATAATATATGATCAGGTAGGAAGTGATTATCAGTAAGTTAACAATCGGGTATGGAGTAATGTTGAACAGTACAATACTCTAGCATCAGGTATAGAATAATGCTCAATAAGATAATGTAACATCAGGTACAGAATAATGAACACTAAGATTATGTACAATTACGTGTTGAGTAATGAAAAGTAAGATCGTTTTCTCTCACACAAATTACAGACCCAATCAGGAAAAATACCTTTCTGCAAAAAAAGGCCTACAAATCAAATTGTTTGAAATTAATTATCGAGCTGTAAATGGAGTATTTGTAGCATGTTCTCCTGGTGTTTCCTTCTATGTTTCATTCTTCTCTCCTCTAAAGGACTTCATTAGACTGAAAGTGGGAAACACTGGCAGTAAATACTGGATCGGATTGACAGCCACTAAAAAGAGAAATTGGATCTGGATAGACAATACCAACCTTAATGACAACATCAAGTAAGGACTTGTGGCACAACATGTGCACTCAGATAAGCTAAAAACACGATTTTGTATTAAACTTGTGAAGACATTTAGAGAACCAACTATTGATATCTCCATAGTGTAGATTTTGGGGAAGTGGGGGTTTATGACCAACCTCCTGAAATATTACAGGTAGGTCAAATGACTGCCCTGAAAAAAAAAAATCCCAAAACCCATGACCCTGACCCCCCCAATGTGCAACACAAACCTGACATATGCCCTTATACAGGGGCGGGTATTTAACCTGTCTGTCTTCACCTGCACTAATCCCTAATCAAAACCATTAAATGCAACCTAACCTTTAAGGTGTTAACCCAACCCCTAAAATCACAACCTACCACCAAATTGCAATGTAGCCATATTCCTTGCAAGTACTAGCAACATTTCCTCATTTTTCATTCGCTCATCGCAGGTTATGTAACACAGCCACACACACACACACACACACACACACACACACACACACACACACATACATAGCCACAGTCACGCACACACAGCCATAATCTGCCACCCTCCAACAACCACCCTCACGCCGCCACCTCACTCTATAGAATGATTACCTACAACATTTAGTTTTATAACCCATGTGTTTCCTTCTGTGGTTACATACAATATAGAGTAATGGTTTATCTCCTTCCTGTTTAAGGTACTGGGACCCAAACAATGGAACAGAGAACTCTAAAAATCCAGAACCAAATAACTGGCCTCCAGGTGAAAACTGTGCCCAAATGGGTCTGCGCTGTTCTGATCAAATCAGTTGTTGGATTGATCTTATTTGTGATGCAGAATGGGGGAGAATCTGTGAGAGTCGTGCAGCCAGACTATAGTTCTACCAAAAGGAGGCTGTTAAGATGTAGAACCGGATCTAGGCTGGATGTTATTGAGAAGTATGTCACGGCCATTTCCCAGATGCAAATGGGACCGTGGGCAATGGATTATCTATGTTTTTTAGGCAAATATATCTGTTTTTAAGAAACCAAATCATTTTATATGATTTAAAATCCATGGTTATTTACTACATTTAAGCTTTTGTGAACAGAACCAGTGTTTCTGTCTTGTACTGTTCCTCTGTAGTACCACCACATGGCTTGATGGATCTGACAGATTCTACTGAAATGAAGAGCTTTTCTAGTTACAGCATGTTCTTTTGGATATTTATTATTATAGATTGTTTTTAATTATTTTAATTAATTGAACTGATCAATGATTTCCTAGTCTGTTTGAACTTGATAATAACAATGTGAGTAAATGTTTCAATTTAATAATCTCTTGCTACATTTATATTAAAATAACATTTCAATTGAATCTCTTGTTAATATCTTTACAATATCAAATCATTCTTTGGACAATTGTATATTCAAATATAAATATATCTGCAAGCAGAAATGGCAGGGTCCTTTCCTTCCAGGACCACCATGGCACCCATCCATTATGAATTCATTGTCATTCATTCTCCATGAACTCCTATTCTTCCCCACTGACTCCCACTGAATCACCCTTGACATCCATTCATTCCACATTGACCTCCAATCATTCCCCATTTACCTCAATTCATTCCCCATTTACCTCAATTCATTCCCCATTGACCCACATTAATTCCACGATTACTTCTATGTGTTCTTCATAGTTCATTGAATCCACATAGACTCCCAATCATTTCCCATAGACTTTCATTCATTCCTCATTGATCTCCATTCATTACCCATTGACTTCTATGAATTCTCCAGACTCCCATTGAATCAGAATTGACTCCCATTAATTCCCCTTTGCCCTTTATTCATTCCCCAATGACTTTAATGCATTCCCCATAGACCCCAATTAATTCCCCATTGCCCCCAATTAATTCCCAATTGCCTTCTGTGTTCCCCATAGTCTCACATTGAACAACTATTTACTACCTATTTAGCTCCATTCATTCCTTATTCATACATCCAATCCCCATTGACATCTATGCATTCCTCATTGACATCTATGCATTCCCCATAGGCTGCCATTTCATCACCCTTGACTCCTATTCATTCTGCATTGGACCCTATTATTCTCCAGAGACTCACATTCATTCCCCATTGCCCTCCGTTCATTCCCTATTGACTTCCATGTGTTTCCCTGAGAGTCGAATGAATTCCTCATTGCATTCTATGTATTCCTCATAGTCTCCCATTAATTTCCCTCAGACCTCTAGGTCAGACCTGCATTCATTCCCCTTTGACCTTCATTCATTTCATATGGTGCCGCATGCATTTGTTGATTACAGGACCACCATCAGGCCGATCCACTTGAAAATTCGTGGGGGCCTTCCTGCCAGGCTTGAACCCAGATACCAAACTGGGTTGCAGTAGGCTTCACCATCTTGCATTAATGAGCATTTGAATTGAGACCATGCCCACAAGAATTCTCATTGGCTCATATCTGCCATTCTGTTAATGATAGCCACAATCCTTATACCGAATCTTTAGGTACTTGTCCCAAGATTATATATACTAAATGGTGTGAAGATCGGTGTAGAGCTCTAGTTTTGTTTCTTTGGTGAAGAGGGATCAGGGCTCAAATTACGGGGGGATGGGGGGGGTTTGAGACCCCTAATTTAGACATGGGCACCCCAAAAGAGGTAAAAACATCAGGGCGGGGGGGTTGAAACATTTATATATAATTCTTAACTGTAATTGTATTACAATATATTTAAAATGTTCATGCCTGAAGGAATCTTGTAATATGGTTTCTGAAACCCCTAAAGTGGATCAAAGGAAAAGTGTTTGAATTTAACTTGAAAATGTCTGTAAGGACTTTATTTACAACTTTGCAAAGTATAACCGTACAGGTATTCTTTATACATATACAGTGGGTAGAACAAGTATTTGAAACACTTCTGATTTTGCGGGTTTTCCTACTTACAAAAGTATTTATTTATACCCTGCTCATTGCACTATTGTCTCATCAGCCTTACTATGTTGTTGATTTTTTAATTATGTGTATTTATGTGACCTGTATTTTGCAGTCAGTGACTTATGATAACCATTAGCTTATATATTTAGTGTAATGTAAAAACAATTAATTGTATATTTGTATACACAGTTACCTCTTATTAAGACTATCTCTAAGGATACACAGTATCAAAGATTATGTTTGTAATTTTTCAATATGTTTTCAAATGATACCACTATTTTTAAAGCTGCATATTTGCAGTCCCTTATTTTGAAGCCTACTATTGGACTTGCAGAAGGATTTAAAGAGAAATAAGAGGAAAAAAGAACATGTCAAATTAGCTAATGCAATCTATCACATCAGAAGACAGTTTCAGTTTGTGTAACTAATGTTTAGTACCAGGCTAATAAGGGCACAAGCTCTTATACCTATGTTAGAATGCCAGATTAGAAATATTGCTGTTCTAACAGGGGTGTGTAGAGTTTTTATATCCACTGAATACACTAACAGTTTTAAGCAATTGGATTTGGATGCTTACAGTAACATTTCCATTTGTTGTTTTATCACTCTCACTGCATGTCTATTAGGTTTTACACTTTCTGACAGATAGACAGACAGAAAGACAGACCTTGATTCTTGATGGAATCAACCATCTTTCTCATTTGAGTCTTTTAGCAGATTTTCTTCAGTATGTTAAATTTGCATATTAAATATAATAGCACTTGATTTGTTGCCATACCATTGAATACATTGGTTTGCATGTTGTACAGTACCATTTACAACTAAAATCTGTTGTTGTGTTGTGAATGCTAGCCTCATGAAGCAACCTGATCCAACAAGCTTATATTAAAATGTTACACTGATATCAGTCTGTTTGTACTGTAATTCAAATCAAATGGTACTGAATAGACCTTCAACCAATCAGACAAACAAGCCAATTGGATGTAGTTGCAAAAATTCATGCATCGTTATTCCCCAAATGATGTATAATACTCTATTTCTATCTGCAGTACTAGTAGAATAATAGTGTTTGCCAATATCAAAAAACATTTATATTTGATATATTGGCAAATTCAACACTGGATTAAAGTCTGATTTAAACAAAACTCCACAAGAAGTTTTTCCATGTTTCCCCTTAAAGACGCAGTGTTAAACTCTCCCAGAGATTGGAGACTCCCCTTCCAACCGCACTTCCTGTTCCTCCCGCTGCTCCTTCTTCGGTTCCTCTGGTTCCTCCCACTGTTCCTCCTCCTGTTAATTAAACTGCTCTTCCTCCTCTTCTTCCTCTTGTTCCTTCCACTGCTCTTTCTCATGTTTCCCCACCTGCTTTTTCTACTGTTTCTCCAGTTCCTCCACCCGCTCTTCCTCCTGTTTCTCCTGCTCCTCCAGCTGCTCTTCCTCCTGTTTCTCCTGCTCCTCCAGCTGCTCTTCCTCCTGTTTCACCTGATCGTCCACCTGCTTTTCCTCCTGTTACTCCTGTTCCTCTTCTTGCTCTTCCTCCAGTTTCTCCTGTTCCTCCACCTGCTTGTCCTCCTGTTTCTCATGTTCCTCCACAGGCTTTTCCTCCTGTTTCTCCTCTTCCTCTACCTGCTCTTCCTCCTGTTTCTGTCATGTCCTGGCTATGCCCCTAGCCATCTTTGCGCTGGCTGGGGCCATAGCCAGGACATGGCCTAAATAGGTGGCTCTAGCCACCTCTATGTGCTTTGGTTTCCCCAATTGGAGGCAGGTGTTCGTTATTGCCTCCAATTGGGGAACCTACTTATGTTGAATGTTTGTGCACGTAGTTGTGGTTTATTTTGGT
>JACXGJ010005243.1:0-18711 GCA_016801105.1 Esox niger
TGGGTGGGCAGGCAGGTGGGCGGTTGTGCGGGTTGGGTGGGCGGGCGGGTGGGCAGGTGGGTGGGCAGGCAGGTGGGCGGGCAGGTGGGCGGGCAGGTGGGTGGGCGGTTGTGCGGGTTGAGTGGGCGGGTGTTTGTTTTGCACATTCTTATACGTATGTGCTCAGATTGTCACACATGCATTCAACGGCCTTTCTCCGACACAAATCCTCTCTTTGCAGACGACCGTGGAAACATCTTGTTTCAGTCTTGCATGTGTTCTAGGTGTCCTCATTGTCGGATTAGATGGCGGCCTACATGTTCCATCAGTACAAAGAAGTCTCACGCACCGGCGGATACCTGCACACGCCGAGCCTTTCACCAACACGCGCTCACGCACACACAAGCATACCTCAGTGCACACACACACACACACACACACACACACACACACACACACACACACACACAAACCGGTGCAGTTCGGATGTTCTTATCTCTTACAAAATGTATCAGTATATTTTCAGGTTTTATGTTTGTTTTGTATTTTATGTTTTGTGTTCTATGTGGACCACAACGAATTCTTGAGAAGCTAAACTGGATCGGGATGAAATAAAAAAACACACAGGCCTTAGTTCTTATCTATTCATATCTACTATGAATGACAATAACGATCTCCTGTGCATTGTACCCTTCTTTTCTGTAAATTGCCCCCACTTCAAAGCACCGACATAAGCCGTTAACGATGTGCTTCTCATCCCTACGAATCCCCTTTCAGTTGTCTGGGCCTTATTTTCTGGAAAATCCTCAATGTAGAAAGGATGGTGAGGATCACAATGGGAGCGTTTGCCGGCAGTTGGAGAGACTCGTGTGGAAAAACAGACACTCTGAAAGCTTTGAATTTGCTTTGGGTTCCTGCTTAGTGTGAAGCATCACTACGGGAAAGCAAAGAGCACTCAGAGCAAAAGAGCATGTCAATAACTTTGCCAATCTATCCCCTGCTGAAATGGCATCAGTTGGGCGCTTGCCAAACCGGAGAGCTGGAAAAGTGAACGCACCAGCCTATGAAGCTGATCAAGACTTTATTTATTCACCTTAAAATGAATTTTCAGTGTGACTGGGTCGCAAACATTCTGCTACCTGGCTAATCCTAGTGTGCAGGAATCAAAGACATGATCTAAATATCAAGTGATATTTTGGAGACTGCAAAGACTAAAGGACAAAGGTTGCACTCATATTTTTTAGGCTGGTAAAGTTAAATACTGCCAATCGCAACTCCCATAACTGATAAAACCTCTTCATAATCCAAGTGGAATATTTCGATTAAATTGTCTATATACTGTACATATTTTCAAAGTAATATTTTTGAAGTGTTTCATTTTGACAAGCGCTGTGATCCAGAGCCGAACCCACACGGAAGTTGTGAATGTTCCCAGAGGCAATGGCTTTCACTGGACCTCGCCACAAGGCCACAGCTATTTCTAAACATAGAAAGTAGAAATGGGACGAGAAAAACCTACCCTGTCTTTGCGAAGTTGGTCCAGTATGTCATCACCACAGCACTCAGCATCACGTCGTTCTTGGAGAAGTTGCAGTTGAACAGGTCCGTGGGTCCGATCATGGGGATCCCGAACACGTACGGGACCTCATCCCCGTGCGCTGAGTCAGCCCAGCTGGGCTTCATGTCACTCTGGCAGTGGTGGTAGAAGGCGTAGAAATACGTTGGCGATCCATACTGGGCGTGGAGATCTGCCGTGGCTACGGCCGGCGCCACCCACTGGTGGTCGGTGAAGAGTGCGACCAGGGTCTTTCGCCGCGTCTCTGGGTTCTCCTTGTCGGCCCAGTCCGTGTACATGAACTTGATAGTCTCCCTCAGCGTGTCCTTGCCCTCGGGGTAGCCATAGAGGTGATCGACAAAGTCTGAGACAGCGAAGTCGAAGTCGTTGGCGGAGACGCCGTCCTCGCTGTCCACCATGCCGTCGACAAATTTAAAACCCTCGCCTTGGTTGACCCCCAGCATGATATCGTAGTTGAGGAACTCGCCCTGCTCCATGAGGATTTGGGGGTCATCCGGGATCACGTCGCCGTCGATGACGGGGCCAAAGGCGATGTGGTACTTTGCGGGTGAGATGTTCTGTTCAATGAGTTCCTTGTAGTTCTTGCTCTGGAGGCATTCCACCAGGTCAATAGTGTCCAGCATATTGCAGCCCACTTTCTCGGCCAGCATACGTGTGTACTTGGCTGGTTGGTAGTTGACCGCCCAGCTGGACAGGGCGGTACCACTCTGGATGATGGCTTTCTGGAAGAGATCTGAGACGGAGGAAAAGTAATATTACACACTCGGACTCTCAGGAGAGAAACGTCTGGGAAACAAAAGGTGCACACATCTCAGACAGACAAGCACGAATCTCAAAACACACAAAACCACATCCTAGACACCCCACCACACATATCCAGACACACATCTCAGACATACCACTAAAACACACATCCTAGACAAGCAAACACACATCCCAGACATACAGACACACATCTCAGACATACAGACATACCACTAAAACACACATCCTAGACAAGCAAACACACATCCCAGACATACAGACACAACTCTCAGACACACAAACACACACCGTAGACATTGTTTTCGAAGTTTTCCACAAATTGTTAACTAAATAAAACAAAAGTAATTTTCTTGTATATTTCTAAGTAGTTCTGATTTAACGTCTTAGGTAAGTGCTACTGTGTAAACAAGTAATGCATGATTCAGGGCAGGGAATTGCACATGCCTAAGCTGGTCATAATAAATGAATGGGACAGAAAATGAAAGACAGATTTGTTTATTCTACGATGAGGCTTTGGGCCATCTATTCCTTTTGAATAATGTTGGAGATTCATGCAGCTCCACAATCTGCCTGCCACTGTCACTCTGCAAATAGGACAAAATGCGCAAGGAACACGTCTTGCAGGTTTTTTTCCTCTCCTCTTCTGTCGTTGTATTTTCTAAGTTCTATTTATATCATTGTGGTGGTGACTCATTGAGGACGACTTGAAAATATGTTTCAGAGCCGCAGTAGACAATGTCTCCAGCAAAGCCTAGTTGGCAACAGAAGTTTATTTTGCTTCATTTATTTATTCATTTCCTCAGTTATTTTGATTATGAATATCAGTTAAAGCCTGACTCAGAAGTTAATTTAAATATTTAGCATATGTCCCATTCTGTATGTTTCACTTCGGCCTGCTTGATGAGGTGTGCCTGTGGAGCTGAGACATGGAATCGGATATTGTCCGACTAAGGGGCTAGTGATGAGTGGACGTGGCTACAGCACACAATGGAACAAACCAATGTAGGCAGCTTACAAAACGGGTGGCAGCAACTGATCTAAAACCCAGTGAATGAGGCAACAAGCAGACACAATTCTCTTCCTCTTATAATCTCCCAGGACATTACCAGACTTTTTAAAGACAAGATGAAGAACCACGAACGGCAAATGTTTTACTTGGACTTCTGAGGGAACGATGATGAAAGAGAAATCCTATGTTTCACATTGGACATCATTCAGAAGTAGATGTTATTCCCTGAGGCGCTCATTTCTGCCAGTAGCCGCAACGGACCTGGACAGAAATTAAAGTCCACCAAGGGTTGCCAAGACATGTCAATTTCCTGCCGAAAGTGATATTGATTTGTATTGATGGAAATAACGTCTGAAGTTGCGAGATGCTGCGTTTAAAGTCTATCTGGGGATTTGTCCTAAGGAGACTGATTAGGTGATGTTGTTTTCACAGTCATTTAATCAAATGGCTCCTGACGAGGTTTAGCTTCACATAGAGACGAAGTAAGAGAAACAGTTTAGTCTGTGTGCCAATAACATCCTATTCCTTTTGAAATGCACAACTTTTTACCTGAATTGAAAGCTGTGCAATATATGAGGAATCAGTCAACATAATGTAAGCACTTTGTGACTCCTTGTATATATAAGGAGTCACAAAGTGCTTACACATATACACAGCCCAAAACCCAGAAGGCCAAGCTATAAGACTTTGAAGCACAGTAGCTAGATATGTACAGATGATCCAGACTCAGTCGCTTCTTGCTGTTTTGGGTGGAGATTAAAAAAGCACGAGGTCTTTTAAGGCCAGTTTATTCATGGAGGTCATTACACAATTAATATGATGACAAACTCTTTTCACACTGGAATGATGTCGGCTTTTCCGCAAGGGCGTCAGACGTATACACAATGTAAAAACAACAAAACAATAATAGTGTACTACAGAATTCATGCATTATGTAAAAAAAATATACTCATAAAGTGAATATAAAAGCCTGGTTAATATGTACATATTGATAACAACATGCGTTTTGGTTTCCTACTGCTCAGTTGTCAGTCGGTCTTGGCGTCGAGCCTGGTGCACAGTGATTGGATTGCCGTTATGGGGAGAGGGTGGTCACCAATTACTGATTACGCATTTAAGACAAGAGATTATCCACCGTGTTTTTGTCAGGTTTTGGCGCATTGACACTTTGACATGGCACACTTCAGAGACACTTCACATTGATTAGGCTCAGACAGCGCGGCTAACTGGGAATTTCCAGTGGATGAATGTCGGTTGAAAAACAACCCATTCTCAGCTAATTAGGAGTACTCGGAACTATGTAGGGAATAGGGTGTCATTTAGACCACAACCGTACCACCCCAGTGAGACATGACACATGAAATTAAACACTTAACAGAGCAATACAAATAAAAAGTCCCACATGACTCTCTTCCTTGACTTCATGGGAGCTGATCTTCATCAGCAAGCAAACTCAAATTGAAAATGTGTTAATTGCAGTACATAAATCCCACTATTGATGATGAGAATGGTTCATAATATGTTGTATTCACTGACCCCTGCAAATATAATATCATTCATTCCAAGGAGACAAGGCAATATTTTGGGATGAGCTGTAAAGAAATCCCCAATACTAACCTTCTGAGTAGTGGGAGAGTGTGAGCAGGCTGACACACGATGCCCCTGCACCAGAGCCAAATATTGTCACTCTCTTTGGATCTCCTTTGAAGGCCTGGATGTTCTCTTTGATCCACCTCAGGGCTTGGATCTGGTCCAGAAGTCCATAGTTGCCCTTGGCTGCCTGGTCCCCTGTGCTTAGGAAGCCTGTTTGAACAACAGGAGACAGAACAGACCCATTGATCACCTGCCTCTTGATCTCTGTCTAAAAACAGCTTGTCATTGAAACAGAGAGGGAGATGGAGGGGGATTCTCATTGGATAAAAGTATGTACATGGCTGACAGTGCTTTTTAGAAGTGTCATAAATCTACCCATATATAAACCGTAAAAGATAACATAGCATTTTCGCTAACCTGTGTCCTCTTCTGTTTTTTATTGTGATTTTATTTTATTTGAAAGCATTGGACCCAAGAAACAACAGAATGGTTACACACACACACACACACACAAACAGTCACACGGGCAAAGAACATTACTCACATCCCTGGGGGCGTCTCAAGCACACAGTAATTGCCTGTCCTGTAGTTATTTCATTTTATTTACCTTTGTTTATACAGAGTAAATGACTGAGGACTAGGTCTCTTTTATGGCTCTGTGTTATAACATCAAAAATATATTGAAATATAAAATATACATGTTAGCAAAAACAATCCACATTAACGAAAAAATATTACAAATTAACAATGAAAATATCATTTATTTTAACATTTAAATTGAGTTATGGATACCAAAACATCAAGCTTTAATTTTCCTGAAAGCAATTCCATGAGTATGGGGCACAGTAAGATTTGAAAGCAGTTTTTCACGACTCAAAATGAACTTTTTCAGTAAAACCTTTAAAGGAATGTTCTGCAATACCCAAATATCTATCCATGTCTGTCCCTTTTAGAGGACAACGAGTCCCAGCCAAATGAAGTATAGAAAAGACAATACAATCCATATGGTCCATAAAGCCCTTTTATGAAAGCATATTGATCAAGGACCACCTCAGAATCAAAAACCATCTCCAGATAGAAAAAATAACAGCATATAAGAGTTTTCCTACAACTACACTGAGCATTGCTGAACTAAGCAAGTCTTGGGCCCTCTTGGAGGTTTCAAGTTGATTTTGGCATTGTACACAAGAGAGCTTTTTGCTGTTGTTGCTGCTTTAAATCTAATATATTTTTTTTTTGTTTGGGGTGAATACACTTTTATTCTTTTAACCTGATTCACATTCTGTTTGGCTATGGTTCTATAAGAATACTCTACCAACGTGTGTAGATTAATGAAATTACATTGTATTGTAATACACACTCAGCATTTTCTATGGATTTCTTATTCCAAAATCCCGTAAATCTCTTGGTTAATCTGGCCATAAGACCCTGCAGAATTCTGGTTTGAGGACCACGGTACAACACAATGTTAATTCCACAGGTAAAATAAATAATTGTGGAAGATATAAAACCAAGGGACACTACTTGCTGTTTTTTGTGTGAGATTGTGTGATTGCATGTGAGAGTATGCATTAGAAAAAGACATGGAAAATGAGGGGGTGCAGAACTGATGCAAATATAGACAGTATTCACCATTGACTTGGTTGACAATGACTGATCTGCATGCAAATGTGTGGAAGGACCACCAGGGAGCGGGCTTTGCACCCCAGTAGGAGCCCCGCCCAGCATCTGATTATAGGGGATCAAAGTCAATAAAACCCACCAAGAGGCACTAGTCACCTGTTTGCCTCCTCCTATTAAAGGTATGGGCGGTTTTCTCCATGTGGAACAGGTACCAGCAAGGAGGAGCAAAGAAGCGAACGGGTCGCCCCTCGTTTAGGGGACGTTCGATGATACACAACCGCCATCGTGAGGGAGCTGCCCGCCACGTAGATAAACCGATGCCACACACGTGATTTTCGTTACAGTTCAAAAAGAACTCTGCTCATGTAATAAATTAACTCAACCAGATATATGGGGCCTGTATAGTGCCGTGAGAACAGGAAGCCACAACCAGCAGACCCACACTTATGGATCCAAGCTGCCATTCTATTCAAAAGTGGAGAACCCAGCAACTAGACAACAACACCTGCGTGCATTTAGATGGGTTATACTTACCATGAAGTCACAAAGCAACACTTCCATTAGGCCTCAAGTCACACTCATGATTGCTAGTGACCTGGAGATCACCTGTTGTGTTTACTCAAGAGGATAATGTAGGACGTACTCCTTCAGTCCTACAAACTGGGCTGCCTGTAGTGCTTCTATATAAACTGCCATTAAACTGAGCAGAGCGGAAGAGGAAACAGAAAGGGAGAAAAGCTCCTCAAGTCTCTAACTCAGTCCAAATTCAATCTCCACCTGGTTTGTCTTTGACTACACAAAGGAAAATGTGCAGCGAGACAGACAGAAAGAAGCTTCATTCAACCATTTGGCTTCAACACTCAACGGCCAGGTATCAGACAGTGACAAGCTAGCCGATGTGTTTGTCAGAATCATAAATGTGTTGACAAATTAGCTGATTCATCAAAACAAATTGTTTGGTGGGCCTTTCGAGTCTTTGAAAGACTGACACCTGGGAAACTACAGTTCTTATAGTCGCCGGCCTCGGATCTCAATGCCCAGGTCCCAGGCAGGAACCACGTTAAGGCAGTGTCCAAAAGGGCTCCCTAATCCCTATAGGGTTTGCTATTTGGAGAAGGCCTCAGCTCCTAGCCTCCATCACTGAGGAGACAATCCAGATAGAGTGCACAGGCTACACGACAGGAAGGCGGATGACAGGAAGAGGTGGATGTGAGAGAAGAGGAAAGTGTCCTGTGGCTCTGTGATCAATAGAGGCTCCAGTTGGTTGTGGCTGTGAGGAGGTGGAGGGGATGGAGGAATGGGGAAGAGGTGGAAGGATAGTACCAGAGTGGGTTGGGGGTTACGATGCTCCAGGCAGCATGACCTACCAGCCTCGGTTTGCTCTTTTTTTGCTCGCCCTGTTTTTCTCTCTCCCTCTCTTTTTCAAACACTTGTCTCTCACTCTCAGTTTTCGGTCACCACATCTTTCTGAGAACAGAAGGGAAGCGATGCAGAGGATAGCCCGACACCTCAGGGGGGGTGAAGTGATTAATCAAAGCTTCCATTTAGAAAAAAAGTTGCTGTGGATATTAACAAAGACCACATTGCAAAGGCAAATTCTGGCTGTGAAGCAATTTTTTCATTTGGAACTGATACTAATGTGTTTGGGGAAAAAAAACTGTAACTAATAGCCTGTAAAACAGAAAAAACGAAACCACACACTGCACAACTCGTATGCTAAGCATGCGCTGTGGTCACATCAATAGTGCTTAACATGTTAAAGACTATTTTTTTTAAAACACACCGCCCTCAACTTTAGGCAAATCAAACATAATCGTTGATTGGCTAAAAGCATATCTAAAGCGATGACGCTGCCATGGGTCTTAGTATTGCAGGTATATCTTTGAACCTCTCTTCCTCTCTCTCACCCCCCCACTCTCTCCTCGTGTCTCTCTCTGCCGGCCCTGTATTTATGCCTCACAGGGCAGGGTTGGCTAGCTTAGCGTAGGTCGGACAGCCATCAAACCACCTCGGAGCAGCACGGCCTGGACAGATATATGGCTTGTGTGGCTGCGGTTTGAGTGGCAGCTGTATCGTAAGCGGTCTGCTTAGCCACACTGCCACTTAAAGCCACTGTGAACCACCAGACAGTGAGGCCATCCATGTCAGCGTCACGCACCAAATGTCATTCAGTCGTTCAACACTGCAGTTAAAGAATAGTGATTGTTAACACTGCAGTGTCCCCATGTATGCATTAATAACACATGTATTAAAGCTGTATGACCAGAATAATGTCGCCAATAAGCTGTCATAAGTAAATTTAAATGGTTATGAGTAAATGCATATGAGGTTATGGAGCTAGGAATTAGGGATAATTTTCTTACTGTTATTATCAACCGCCACTCCAGAGCTACATAAGTGACCACTTGCCATGATTTTGTAACATGTTATTACATCACATGAAAAACTTTCATGGTTATTGGGTGTAAACAGGCACCTTCATTAAAGTGACATTATTTTGAGGAAATGTAAAATAATAACAACGGTGAGAATTCTGCCGCATGACTGTCCGTTCACCAGAGTTCAGGAAACATGGCCAAATGGGACCACAGATATTTCAGTTTATTTTAACAGCAAGATAACGACCACACCTGGCTATAAGAAAGATTCAGTATAAAAGCTTATATAGACAGTATATACTGTGCCAGTGAACATTTTTGACACAGGTACCTATTCATTTTATATATACTTTATACAGCAGTTGTAAAAATAAGGAAGATGTTGAGGTGACAGTGTCAACATAAAAGTATGGATATACAATATATCCATTGTATCCATAAATATAGAATTGCTAAGTAGTCAGGAAAGTATGTAGTTGCACCTGTAACATTGCATTGATTCCTTGTGTTGAGTTCTTTGGTGAAGAGAATACTTCCTGCTGTGTTTATGTAGATGCAGCAGCAATAAAAACAAATAGGGGACTTAGAGGGCTAAATATAAAATGGCTTCCAGATTTAGTGCCAGTCTTACAAACATTGCGGTGTGTGATCATCAATCTTACCCTGAAAAAATTGTATACTGTTAATATGTACACACACACACACACACACACACACACACACACAGGTTGTTTGGTTCCAGTATATTTCATTTCCCCATCACTGTAGATGCATCCATTGTAGCAGGTCTGATAGCTGTATGCAAACAATATACTGAATGCTCAACATAAAGGTTTACATCCAATGAAAAGGAAAATTGAGAATAGCTATTTGTGGCTTTTTTGAGGCTTTGTCAACATGTAGGTTATCAAGTATACAGACAAGTGTTGGAAAATATGGAGGATGTTCTGCCTCAAAAGAGTTTCAAAATGTAATCCAACAACTTGATCTTGTTTGTGATGTATCAACAAATATTATTTATTTGTATGCCTAGCAATCACAAAAGTAGATTGTTTACAGCACACTTTTCAAGCGTCAGTCAAAGTGACAACAATAAGCCCCAAGATTTGAACAAAAGGCTTGTAGAAACATGACTCTTTCCAGTTTACATGTCACCGTTGGCCGGCAGGGGGTACTGCAAGATCTGGGCATTATTGACTGAAATGAACAAAACTCTAAAAATGATTTGTTCTTTTCATCAAACGAAATGAAAAGATATGCGTATGAAGTAGTTGCAACAACTAACCATACTTCCTCCAACTTCCACTACAGTACAGTTGGAGATCCTAAACAGTTAACCACATTAACACTGTGGATGCCCTTAATGGCAATGTCCATGGACATTTTACTCTCTGTTCTTAATTGGAAAAATCCCAGATGAGAGTGAATGAACGTGAAGAGGTCAACTATCAGGAAGAATGGCTGGAAGGGACTGTAACACAGAACACATTGATTACAAATGTAAATTGTATGTTATGCCACTCAGATCTGCTTGATAAGTTGAAATGTTTTAACACATTTCATCTCTGCAAACTGAAACTTACTGTAACAAATGTATAATGCTTACCTTTTCTTTACACACCCATGCATTTCAATGCAGTTTCATGCATACATGAATGAGAAACAAAAACAGAATGTTAACATGAACCTCCATTTAAATGGTTTGGAAAATGACTTTTTGTCTGTAATATGATGATCTGAGCCAGAGACTTTGAAGCCAGGTTGACATGCTGGAAGACCAGAGTTCCCATCACAAAGCTTAGCTGATTGTGTGGTGGTGAAAGGATGTTGATATTGCTGTCACAGCAAATAGAGAACACAGATAAGAACAGCATAAATAAATGCCGAAATAAGTCTTGATTTGTCACTTGAGTCCCAAAATGTATTCCTTCTCACTTAAGGTGACCAGACATACTCATTGAGGTGGTCTTTCCCCAGAAATGTCCCTGCTTAGAAAAAGAAATATCCCTGAATTTAAATCAGAGCTGAAATGTTAATAATCAGAGGCTTTAGTTGCATGTAAAATGTTGTTTATCCCTGTGCTAAACCCTCCTGTGCCCATAGGCCTTTTATTAACAAGTTTGATCAGTGATGCATTGTATGCAATAAATAAATAACCATGTCCATGGCCTGGAAATGGCTTACAGTAACAGCATCGGCTACCAGTTGGTGATTTTGACATTAACAAATGTTAATGTCCATCACTAACTCTCTCGATCTCTCACGCACATACAAAATGTTTTGTTTTTCTGGCCTTGTAGGGGTCCAGAAAATATATTGCCTGTTTTCCCAATACCCCACCTGTAATCCTAACCCTAAAATTAGCCTCAACCAAGCCCTAAATATAATGTCAATAATCTCACCTTTATGCTGTAATTTTTACTTTACATTATACAATGTGTTATACTGGGGACTGTACGTTATACCATCCGTAATACTAGAGACTGTATGTTATATCATCCATTATACTGGGGACTGTACGTTATACCATCCATTATACTGGGGACTGTACGTTATACCATCCATTATACTGGGGACTGTACGTTATACCATCCATTATACTGGGGACTGTACGTTATACCATCCATTATACTGGGGACTGTATGTTATACCATCCATTATACTGGGGACGGTACATTATATCTGTGTGTCTGGATGAGATCCAGTCTAATGCAGAGCAGGTCAGGGTAAAATAAATAAATAAGGTACATCTGTGTTCCCATTTGGACATGTTTCTTGGAAATTCTTTGAACCCTTAGTGATAACTCATGATACTCTCAATTCACTGTGCGAAATAAGCACGTTCATAATTATTTCATAACACCTTAAATAATAATGTCAACATGCACACTAAATAACACTTCATATCATTATTAGATGCCATTTTCCAGTCAAGGTACTAATGAGGCACAGAGTCTCTTCATTAGAAACACCCTGTTACAATATCTGGTATGTAGATTGGTATGTGGTGATTTTCAGTGGCAGTTGTTTATAACAGTTGACATTAATTAGAGTACATAACAACAGGATGGAAAGCCATACATAATACCCAGTGCTATAACCTGCGCAGTTACTAATAACATAAATAATATGATAAATAATAAATATTTAAAGAAACGTATTAGATAAGTGATGATGTGTTGTTTAGGTGTGATAAAGTATTTATAAAAGAACGTATGTAAGAAACTTACTGCATTATTTTTTAAGAAGATACTATATTGATTTCAGGATGCATTTTATGACCTTCTTATGTGCCTAAAGAGCCTGTGACCAGGTGAGTGCATTAAAAGACACATTGCAAAGGCCTGCAGTGCCATGTTAAAATGAATGTGTTATCACTGTAATGTCCCACGGCCCACGCACGGACAGGCCATTTGCTATGGTCTATTGGATTTGTGTGGACACCTAAATGGTATTGATCCCGTGGAACTATGCTGCGAATAGACAGGCTGACGGCACCAATTACACGTCATGGGTCTGCGAGGGATTTTCCACATACAAGCATGTTGGCCAGAAGCCAAGAATCTTAAAATACACATATTCTGTGGTGCACCGCCTTCTCATGTCTGTAGACAGACATCAATGTGATGATATGACAGCAAACATTACAGCATTTCTTGGAGCTTGTTGACATCAGTCGGAGCCCACTATATCTACAGCTTAATCAGACCAATTAATAACACAGGCTTTTCCTATTGTACGACTCTGTGTATTGAGAAAGAAGTCTTTTCATATTTGGAAGTATTGTCTTCCGCCAAGACAAAAACAAACTATGTTCATATCAGCACATCAGCTGGCACTCAACTGAAAACATTTCTATCAATGGAACACTTTGAGCTGGGAAGAAAAAAACCTGTGAGTGCCATTTATCAATCCATCTTGACAAGTAAGCCAGCTCGGGACAAAACTACAGCAAGTTCAGAGGAAGCCAGCTCGGGACAAAACTACAGCAAGTTCAGAGGAAGCCAGCTCGGGACAAAACTACAGCAAGTTCAGAGGAAGCCAGCTCAGGACAAAGCAACAGCTAGCTCAGAGGAGGCCAAACGCAGGCAGTGATTACCTTGCTATCATCCCAAATGGTATCATACTCCCTACATCTCAGAGGGCTTAATATAAAAGTAGTGCATTATAAAAAGAATTAGACACTATTTGAGATTCAGGCAGTGAATACCATCAAATCAATATCTGACTGTCAAAACCACATCTCTCGGTAGAGTCCAGGAGAGCTGGAAAGTTTGTCTCTTTAGTGGTTTAGAATCAGTTGCAAAGCTTGCCAATTGTCATGAACAGGACTATAGTAGTATCTATAGTAATATACTGTAGATAGTTGTAGTAGTATACTGTAGATAGTGGTAGTAGTATACAGTAGATAGTGGTAGTAGTATACAGAAGATAGTTGTAGTAGTATACTGTAGATAGTGGTAGTAGTATACAGTAGACAGTGGTAGTATTATACAGTAGATAGTGGTAATAGTATACTGTAGATAGTGGTAGTAGTATGCAGTAGATAGTGGTAGTATTATACAGTGGTAATAGTATACTGTAGATAGTGGTAGTAGTATACAGTAGATAGTGGTAGTAGTATACTGTAGATAGTGGTAGTAGTATACAGTAGATAGTGGTAGTAGTATACTGTAGATAGTGGTAGTAGTATACTGTAGATAGTGGTAGTAGTATACTGTAGATAGTGGTAGTAGTATACTGTAGATAGTGGTAGTAGTATACAGTAGATAGTGGTAGTAGTATACTGTAGATAGTGGTAGTAGTATACAGTAGATAGTGGTAGTAGTATACAGTAGATAGTGGTAGTAGTATACTGTAGATAGTGGTAGTAGTATACTGTAGATAGTAGTAGTTGCAGCTGTTTTGCAGTTGAACAACAGCTTCTTTACAAATGCACTCATAAAATAGAATAGTGTGGTTAAGAAAATGCCAAGAAAACGCTTCAATTGAGATGGAAGCCTCCACACACTCGTATGGCTGCAATGGGTCTGACAGGATCTGTCATTAGTGTATCTAGGCTGACACATTGAACATCTGTTCAGTTCAGAGGTGGAAAATGGCATTGGATGAGCTACAGTAACTGCTGTGTGTCTCCCAATGAAACTCTACTATGGTTTTTAATTCAGGTGCCAAACTAGTGAACACACCAGTTATTTTCTGTATGACGTGTTTGAACAATGTTCAGTCCCCTATTGACTGAGATTAATTAAGCTACAGGCAGCAGCCAAGATTATGGCAGGAGTCATTATTATTAGCTCTTAAGATTTTTGCAATTATCAAATTAAATTAAAAACAACAGTTTTGAGTTAAAGCAAAATAATACATACTGATTACAATCAGGCCATCTGTTTGCATTTTAAAACATCTGCATCTTTTGCATTATTTCATTTTCTTGATGGGTTTATTAGAGTTTACAGTAGATGGCCTATTCGACTGATCTCTGGACAACAAATCGGAAATTCATAGGAAGTTATTTTAATAACAAAATTGTCCAATTTCCGTTTTAAAGCATATTTAATGTATTTTCATGATATTTGACTGCAGCCTGTAACTTCTCCATACATCTGTTGTGTTCAGTCCAGTGTCTGTGACCCTAAACGTCATGTTTCATGTTTCATGCTCATTTGAGTGTGTTGGGAACATCAGATAGTGCCATTATTGCACAGGAAAACACAGTAATTCTTCAGCTCACTCTATACCATATTTAAGGCTGCCAACTCCTGGACTACAAATAGAATATGTTGCCTGTATCTGTTCAGTTTGAAATAGCAAATGAGTAGTGTGTGTGTGAAAGAAGTGGAAGACATAAATCACCCATACTAAAGGGACACATTGTATCCCACTCTCTTTGTCAGTCAGAGTCTATAATTACGGTACAGCATTGATGTACATCAAAGGCAGGTGGGCTGGTCGTATTTACCCATAATACCCTGTGATCGACAGACAGTGACCCATGCAAATCAAAACACAGGGCATTCACTGTCGCTGGCAAATGTAGCCATATTAGTGGTGGCGGATTTAAAATGACAGCAGAGCGATTACTTCCACTCCAAATGGCATTATAATTACCAGTGAAAAAGACAAATGTGGACATTTCCCTCCCAGTTCCGTTTTGTGCCTCAACAGCCGTCTATGTTTTCACATTCAGCAGACTGTGCCTTCATTTGACTGCTGCTGAATGCTACTGTGTGTGTGTGTGTGTGTGTGTGTGCATGCTATGGTGTGTATGTACATAATTCTGTTTCTCATTTGTATGTGTGTCTGTGTGTGTGCACATGTGTGTGTACTATTGGCACAGGAAGGCAGGCCAGAGGCTTTAAAGAATAATTTAGATTAAAGCCGTCATATTGGAGGTCTGTGACCAGAAGAAAGATTACAGGTCACTCTGGGTCAGGAAATTGAAAATCTTAGTAAAACAAGTAACAGTAGTGAAAATAAATTGATGAAAAAAAAAGTAAAGCCCATTGTCATGTTCTGCTTTGATGGATATTTGGGATTGATGTTTGATTCCTCAACCTTGAAAACTCTTCCTAAGAGATGCATAAAGCGAAGTGTAGACTTAGATGTACATAGATGCCTTTGTTTCCTGGAAGCGAGGCCATTTGATGTTGCTGAATGATGTGCACCTGATCTGGGTTTCTGAGTTATATTTTCTCAAGAATTTAGTTCTCTCACAGTAAGAAGTCAAATGTCAAACTCTTCAAAAAAGCTGATATTTTTTATCTCAATAAGATTATTGGGATTTTTCAACATCAAAGGTTGATAAAGAAATGTACAGCCTGTCTCCCTTTTGATATAAGGAAATAAATTGTCCTGGCCACTGTTTTAGGTTAAGGGAATACAATTAATATGCAGAAAGCAGCTTCTCATAAACCACTGGATGCTGTTTACCACGGTCAATGTAACTCTACTGACAGCTTTAGGATTCATCTTTGTAACTTGTATGGAAAAGTAGGATTGGTCTCCTTGTAATTAAGATCCATATTTTACACTGTATATTTAATAGTGGTCATGCTGAAATAACCAATATATGAGACACTTGTCATGGTAAATGACATAATACAACATACAGAGAACACAGGATTGGATAGTACTAGATATTCCAAAGGTAGCTTTTGGACTAGCTAAAACTCTCTTTAATTTATATGCCTGAAATGAGAGTGACATCTTAAATTAGAATTAGAATTATGTCTAGAATGTTTTTGTGTTTTCAAGAATCCTGCTGCAAGTTTCACTTGAAAACAACTGCTTGTATGTGACTTCGTAAGATGTTATTTTTGCGAGTTGAAGTTTCTTTACTGGTGTATGTATTTAAATAAACGGGGCACACTTGCAAAACAGAATCTTATCAAATACATTTAATCTATATAAGCTTACTGATTAAATTAATTAAATGAAGTTACGCTGACAGTGCTTCTTTACAAATAATATTAATTTAAATAATGTGACAGTAACTCTCAGGGGGAGGTCTTGTCCTCTTCCTTATTAGGAACTTATCAATAAGACAATTAAATACCTCAAAATATTCATCAGACTATCAGCTTTCTGCCCTCTTACAGTCAATGAAACTTAAAAATATTTTTTCAGATAAGAAGAAAGGTTGAGTAATATGGAAATATAAATGGAAATGGAAAGACAGAAAGAAAGAAAGGAAAGAAGGAAATAAGAAACACAAATAAGAAGAGAGGGATTCGCTCATACTCTGCGAATCCTTTCCATTTTCCTCTCCATTTTTCTAGTCCATTTTCACACCAGTACAGTATGTTTCTTCCAACCGTGAAGAGTGCAATTGGTTACCCAACCCTCGTGATCCACCAGCGTATGTTCATTAAATCCAGCGGAGGTAATTAGAATCCATCTGACATAAGACCAGAGACTTTTGCACTGCTTGCAGATTCAGAACGACTCAAACAGCCCCCTTGGCCCACAGCTCTTCACCCCAAAACAGTGTCGCTTTTCAGAGAAACGCTGCAATATGAGGAACAGGTATAGTGTGTTGTACAGCTTAACAACCTGTAGGCATTATGGGTATATGCCGATTGTGAATTGATATAATGGGCTGAGAAATATGCAAAGGGCCAGTAACAAAGCACCAATTCTGTACTTCCCACCAAATGCATAAAGGAATCGCTAACGACAAACAAATATACTTAAAGAAATCAACTACAAAATACAACCTTGACCAGTAGAGATGTGTAACAAATATATTTTCTAAGGCACCAATAAGGCACAAGTGTTTCCCAAATAAAGGAATAAAATCATAGCATGGATGACACTGCTGCTGCGTGGAGTAAAGGCCACTTCTTACTTTGTCCTTATCATTCTGCCTAATTCTGCCTGTCACTTTCCTCTAACCCATGGTCTTAGTACGTACTCCACAGCACTCCGTGTGACATCATTCTGAAGTCATCAGTTAAATCATTCCATGTGACATCATTCTGAAGTCATCAGTCAAATCATTCCGTGTGACATAAGCATATTGCACTCATATGTATCTAATATTTTAATTACTCTATCAATTGCTGCTGGGTCACACCTATGTATATTACTGCCATATTTGCCATATCTAAATGTTCAATAATATTGCCTAGATTGCTTCTCTATCAAACTACTACCCAGATTGCTGCTAGTTTACAGTACTCTTTCAAATTGCTGCTAGTGTACAGTGTTATATATAATGTGCTTTATTTTCTTATTATTTTCTGTCTAGATATATTTTGGTTTATATACTCTTCTTCTTAACTCTAACTACGTAGTTTGTCGAGGTGCCAATCATAAGAGTTTCATTGTACAGGATGACGCTGGGTTGTTCGGTGCATTTGACAAATAAACCTGGAAACCTTGAAACGTCATTCTGAAGTCATCAGTGAAATGATTCAGTGTGACATCATATTGAAGTCATCAGTCAAATCCCTCTGTATGACAATAGTCTGGAGTCATCAGACACATCACTCCATGTGACATCATACTGAAATTATCATTCACATTATTCCATGTGACATCATTCTGAAATCATAAATCAAAACATTCCTTGTGACTGACCTCCTTCTGTTGAGAGACAGAGAGCAAGACGTATGTAGCGTCTCTGACCAACCACAATACATCCCAAAACAGCCTGTAAAATGGAAAGCCTCCCCCACCCACCCAACTGACTAACAGACCAGCCTACTGCAGAAGCCCTGACCTTAACCTCTGCTACAGCAAATCATTGCCTCTTTTCCATATCACTGGGTTATGATGGGAAATGGTTAGTCAGAGAAAGATAGAAAGACCTTCAGGATATCCTTTTTTTACCACAGCCTTCCAAAGACATGGAGATCATTATGATGATTGGATGGTGCCATGCAAATCCGGACTATGATGAGTTTTGCATAAGTAATTGACCCGAAGTCCTATAAAATGACAAACGGGTATGAAATTCATATCTAGTTATAACTAATGCCTCAGTAAAAAAACAACGTATATCAATACCAACTGCCACTGTAAATTTAGTAGACATGACAGACGAAAGAATAAATTGAAGGGTCCTCGTGGGATAGGAGGCGGAGCTCAAAATACATTTGCGGCTGTCTTGTTTATTCCATTGTGCTTGTTACCATGACACGATTAAGACGGGCTACCAACCCTCCAACCCTTCCCCGCGAGCTAGCACAGCCCCTTCACATTACACTTCACATAGCCTGAGCCGTTAGCTACAGATGCCATGCACTTCATGACAAAACAGTATGACAGATGTGACAGATGCA
>JACXGJ010005243.1:18811-40222 GCA_016801105.1 Esox niger
GGGTGTGGTGCAGAGGAGAAGGGGTGTGGTGCAGAGGAGAAGGGGTGTGGAGCAGAGGAGAAGGGGTGTGGAGCAGAGGAGAAGGGGTGTGGCAGCTCAGGTACATTGGAATGAGTCGTATGATCCCAGAAAATTGCCAAATGATGTATTTTTCAATACGTGACCTGTATTTGTATTTGGAACACATACGCTTCTGCAGGAAATATATCTGACGTGTATTTGACATTTCTACTTAACATATTTCAAATGATTCCGGCGTGCCGTGGAACCATCATCCTGTGGTGTAGATCTGGGTCAGGAAGCATTTAATCCCCTTGTTCATCAACTACCGCCCTTCCGACACACACACACACACGCACATCCACTGCTACTCATAACCTTTAATACACCCCATCTGTCCTCCAAAAGCTGGGCTATCAAATCCATCAGGACCCCACAGCCAGGTCTCTCACTTCCCCTCTGCAGGAAGGGATGAATCCGCCATCTGACAGACACTCTGAGCACCAGATTAGTTGGCCTACAGATAAAACTGCTCTGGGCCCAATCCTGGTAAACCACGCGACAGTATACAACACCAAAATGGTTGACTTACCCTTTAATCCATACAATCTGCAATATGTAAAGCGGTTCAGCAGTCATTGTAATTGCACAAGTGTTATCCATCCATTGAGTGTTGAATAAATAAATAAATGAAATAACGCTTCGTGTTAGAAAGGGCATCCTGGGGAAATCCTATAGCCGTGAGCACTGCCAGTGCTTTGCATTAATAGTGGGGGGTCAAAAATAGATCAATGACTAGACTGTGGAAATCATCAGGCTCTTGCCCAACTATGTAGAAGAAAAAGTCTTCTTTTACTTGGTAATGCTTTTTTTTTCCAGCATTGTCGGGAGAACCACCACAGCCTGAAGATCTGAAGGATCATGCTGCGCTGTATAGGGGTTACAGCGTCTCTTTCACCCTTCAAAGCTAGCAGGTTCGCCAGGCGGCCGTCAGAGTGAGATGCTAAATGATTTAGAGGCACATAAAAGTGTCTGAGGAGCTCCTATGGAATGTCAACTCACCACAGCTGAGAGAGAGATAAGGAACTCCAAATGTTCCTTCTGTGGAATGGAAAATGGAGTGTACGGGGACGGCAGTTAAAAATCAATTTGTCTGAGTCAAGATGAGGTGAAGGAGTGCAACAACGATGATTGCTATTTTTGTCCATAGAGACAAGATTCTTAGACCACCTAGGATGGTTTGGCGCCAAACTGGTACATAGAATTCTGTTTGACAACAATGTACCACCGGTTTGCTAGGACGCATCTAGTCATCGAACCTCTCAACACATCATGGACACCCTCGATCAGGACAAATGCAACACTTGTCGGTTATGCGTAGCCTATACAGCATAAAAACGTTGTTCAGATTGCCATATGAGATTTGATATTAAATAACCTCTGTACGGACACATGTTTTCACTGGGGATTAAGTATGAAGACTGAGTTGGCCATTCCATTCAAGTGTTGATTCTGTGGCCAATGAAACATTTTATTTGTGGACTTTAATGTGGGCTCGGGGTCATTGTCTTGCTCTATGATCTGCTTTGACCACTTTTTAGCCTCCTGGCGCCGGTAGCATAGAATGATTCCTCAGGTCCAATTGGAAGTATAACAGCCCAATAACATCAAGCTCCACCACTATATTTCAAAATAGATATGAGGATGTTTCTTCATTTGATGTCGGTCTTTCAATCACATAACCATTGTCGTCGTGCATGTTGGAGCTCTATTTTTGTCTCATCTGACCATAGCCGCAGTTCCAATTAAAATGCCATTGCCCTTTAGCAAGATTCTGCCCCTAACATTTGTTGTTTGCTCTCAAGATATAAATATGTATATTTTAGCAACCCTTAAAAAGAGCAGACTGATGTGAAGAAGGCTTTTCATTGTAGATTTGAGGACTTTGTGAACCGAAGATGCAAACCACTTTGTCAAAATGTAACCAATGGCGCCTTCTGAACCATCTACCTCACACCTTCTAACAATTACCTTCATATTGTCACATTCCATTTTGTAGCGATCTTTGGTTTTAGCCACAAGCATTTGTTTATTTGACGTTGTGTCTTCTTGGCCAACAGGGACTGTTGACTAAAGGATTTCACAATATTAATAAGCCAAATTGTACGGTTCCTTAAATGGAGAAACACTGTTTGAACATTGTCTGAACAATTGCAAAACTATAGAACTATATAAAGTCCCAATGTTTTTGCACATACTAACTCAGTACTGAAATTTGTACATTACATTCACATTTGTACATTATATTTTGGTCAACTTAATTGAGAGTGCCAATCATCAGTTTTTTTGGTGCTGTTTTAAAGCTCCTTTTGAGGACCCACACTGTTAGAGGACACTATATGTTGTGGCAATACACTATATGTTGTGTAACACTATATGTTGTGGCAATACGTGGGAACAATGGCAAAACAACAAAAATAACTATAAAAAAAAACAATCAAACAGTCACTGAATCACTGACTGTAATTATGTCAAAGGTCTGGACATGGTGTTTATTTGGGCTTTGCTTTCAGCAGTTGAGGAAACTCCTCCCTACACACTTTAGTCAACAGAAGTATCAGTGTTGAATGGAGGCAGGGAACATTACACAGAGAATCGATACCAAACAAATACATAACCGTGTCAAGACAAGGATAATCCTCTTTGTCTACAAAGAGACTCAATTCTACAACAGCACTGTCTGACTGATGGCTTCCACCCAAATGGCGTCCTATTTGCCATACAAAGTGAAGTACTTTTCCCTTAACCCCTTTTCTGCTTATAAGTAGTGTGACATATATGGAACAGGGTGCCATTTTGGAAAATAATGAGCGCTGTGCATACATGAAGTAAAGAAGTGCCACAGTGTGATATTTGAATAATTCTATATTTGTTCATTTTATAGTTTGGTCGTTTCTTTTTTTTTGCCTTAAGACGTGTTTCCCAAAAACCATACAGTGCCCTTCATAACCATACAGATTAAAATTCCTTCTCTTCTTGTGTATAGTCAAATGTTGTCATGGTGAGATTGGAAGAATAAATCTAATATGGCCTTGCATCTGATGAGCTGCAGGGAGGGAAAAGAAACATATCAAAGTGAGGGGGTTAATCGGCAACTCCGGTCTGCTCCCATGGTGATTTCATTAAAACGCAAATGCAAGACATACCGCAGATCCACATAAAACCGTAATGTCATGGTAACAGTGAAATTCAGTGACATAAAATGAGGTTTGAGTATTCATGGACACCCTGATTTTTGCCTCTATGCAAACGTTACACTGTTTTGATGTTACAGAATTTTGCTTTTTACAAAGGTTTGAGTTTTGAGATGTGGGAATGTTGCATTATACAACCTTCACACCGTTTGTATGTGTGGGACTGCTGCATTATACAACTTTTACACAGTTTTTATGTGTGGGACTGCTGCATTATACAACTTTTACACAGTTTTTATGTGTGGGACTGCTGCATTATACAACTTTTACACAGTTTTTATGTGTGGGACTGTTGCATTATACAACTTTTACACGTTTTTTATGTGTGGGACTGTTGCATTATACAACTTTTACACTGTTTTTATGTGTGGGACTGTTGCATTATACAACTTTTACACTGTTTTTATGTGTGGGACTGTTGCTTTTTACAACCTTCACACTGTTTTTATGTGCGGGACTGTTGCTTTTTACAACCTTCACACTGTTTTTATGTGTGGGACTGTTGCTTTATACAGATTTTGCCTTGATCACAACAACTAAGGAATGCTTGGCTCAGGTTTCCATATTCTAGAATACTAATTTTCTGGTCATGACAGAGACTTGTTCCACTGTTTTACCTGTTACATGCTCACAGAACTAATGCCAAATATATTTCAGATCATGCTTTCTTTTGTCGAGTCACAGAGAGAAATGTGCAGCCTTTGCAATGTCAGATTCAAAAGCGTTTCTAACCAAAGTAATTTCGTTCAGAACGGGAAAAACAATCTGGTGAAAATGTATTGTATGTTTGCATACATGCACATTCATTTGGATTCAGTCTGGTTAATTAGAGACAGTACAAACAATCTCTGAACATCAAAGATTGTTTGGTGTTTGGCTATTTTACTTTCTTTCTCTCTCTGTATCACTTTGCTTATTGCTCCCCCTCTCTATCTCTCTCTCTCTCTTGCCCTCCTTCCCACTTGTTATCTATCTCTCCATCTTCCCTCCAACTTCCCTGCAGTTGTTGAGAAACATTATACTTTAATAAGCTTTTCATCTGCTGAGGAGAATTCTACCCTACAGAAACATGATGCAAATGAAACCAGCCCAAACTTTTAGCTTTGTTTATTTCTCAATTTAAGAGACACGGTGGCTATACAGACAGTAGAGGATTCTACCTAATGTGTCAGACTAGCATCTTTGCCGTAACCTAAAGTTGCAATATAATTACACATGTCCTGCCTATATCCACTTGTGATTGGTATCATAAAACTGTTCCTGTTCCATTCCAAAAGCCATACAGGAAAGCCACCAGTCAACCCACAGTCAACCCACAGTCAACTCACAGTCAACCCACAGTCAACTCACAGTCAACCCACAGTCAACTCACAGTCAACCCACAGTTAACTCACAGTGCGCTGGCTTGTGTGCACTTCCAGCTGAATGGAGCGAAAGTTATACGACACTCCGCGATGTAGAAGGGTTTGGTTGGGTCGATTCACATACACAATGTGGGCGGACACCTGGATGAGCGCTCTGGCTCTTCACGGCTGTACCTCCTCCTCTACTGCCCTCCAGACTCAGTGGTCTCCGAGAGCCGTCACAGACAGAGACGGCAGTGTGCAGACTGATGCTGCAGGCAGAATGGAGACGTGACCTCCTTACCAGATCCCCAGAGGGAAGGTCGGAAGAAATATAACAATAGTCTTTCTGAAACTATGAGAGGACCCAATGTTTCCTGTACACCTGAAGGGGAGACAGGAAGCTTTTGGTAAAACGAACTTGTTTGTCTGGCTTTGCATCGGATCTCACACTACAGTTCAAAGGTCAGGGGTCACTTAGAAATGTAGTTTTTTCCCCATTCAAATCACAGCAAATTGATCAGAAATACAGTGTAGACATTGTTAATGTTGTAAATGACTATTGTAGCCGGAAACGTCAGATTCTTTATGGAGTATCTACATAGGCGTACAGAGGCCCAGTATCAGCAACCATCACTGTTGTGTTCCAATGGCCCATTGTGTTTGTTAAGTTTTTTTGATTTTAAGACAAATTGATCATTAGAAAACGCTTTTGTGGTTATGTTAGCGCTGCTGAAAACTGATTAAAGAAGCAATAAAACTGGCCTTTAGACTAGTTCAGTATGTTCAGCATTTGTGGGTTCACTTACAGGCTCAAAATGGCCAGAAACAAAGAACTGTCTTTTGAAACTCATCAGTATATTCCTCTTTTGTGAAATTAGAGCTATTCCATGTAAGAAATTGCAGAGAAACGGAAGATTTCGTACAACGATGTGCATTTCACAGAACAGTGCAAACTGTCTCTAATCAGAATAGAAAAAGTAGTGGGAGGTCCTGGTGCATAACTGAGCAAGAGGAAAAATACACATTAGAGTGTCTAGTTTGAGAAACAGATGCCTCAGATCCTGAAAGTGGCAGCTTCCCACAAAACACCAGTCTTAACGTCAATAGCGAAGAGGCGACTCCTGGATGTTGGTCTTCTAGAGTTCTTCCTCTGTGTCCAGTGTCTGTGTTCGTTTGCCCATCTAAAACTTTTCTTTTTATGGACCAGTCGGAAATATGGCTTTCTCTTTGCAACTCTGCATAGAAGGCCAGCATGCCAGAAAACTCAAAAAGTTGCTTTTCTTTGGAAAACAAGGACATTTCTAAGCGACGCCAACATTTTGAAAATAAATACGATACACGGGACATAAAAAGCTTTTGAGATATTCCTTTCAGGTTATAGGCTAGTATTGTCTGTATCCAGGTCATTATTAGTACTAGTGCTGTCTGTGTCCAGGTTATTATTAGTACTAGTACTGTCTGTGTCCAGGTCATTATTAGTACTAGTACTGTCTGGGTCCAAGTCATTATTAGGACTAGTACTGTCTGTATCCAGGTCATAATAAGTACTAGTACTGTCTGTGTCCAGGTCATTATTAGTAATAGTACTGTCTGTATCCAGGTCATAATTAGTACTAGTACTGTCTGTGTCCAGGTCATTATTAGTACTAGTACTGTCTGTGTCCAGGTCATTACTGATGATTATAGTGTTAAGGTAGCAAAGATACAGTACTAGACTAGTAAAGGTTACATTTTACAAAAAATAGAGCTAATATGTTTATTAATGGTGATTTAAAATTACGATCTGAAGTAATGCTGTCAGAAACATTTAGTAGGTTCCTTACAGAAGTAAATTGCTGTTGCTTTATATTTCCATAAGAGAAATGTAATAATTCAGGAACAATATTTTTCATGCTGAGAAGTTAAAAGAACAAAATAGCACAGTAGATAGAGCTTAAATATCTGCAGTATATCACTGATTCAGTACCCAAATCCTTTGATACAGTCTATCATCTAAAATTAACAACATAGCCAGGGCTTCCAACCCATGTTTCACTAAGGGGATTTTGAAAGCGTGCAAAAAGAATATCTTAATTTTCAATTTAATTAGCAATTTAATGCAAATCAAAACCTATTCTTCAAACAACCAGTTAACTTTTTCTTACATCATCTTTCTATTATGTTCTTAATCAATAACACTCAAAAATTCTTTGAAAGTTACCCCTCCATGAAAATAAATCTTATCTTAGGTATTCTCCCTTCATAGCAACAAATAGTTTCTCTGAACAGTACTTAAAGCTCGCAGGATCAATACTTTCCATGCATGCATCCAAGAAATGTACTAATCGGATTCAAGCTGCTGTAATTATAATATGACTCAGCAGGGGTCAGGCAGTAATTAGTGTCAAGCTATTAACTTTCTTTTTTATGTCTGTTAACTGAATACTTCAACAGTGACTCAATTTGAATCAAAGCTTCGTACATACAGAACACATACTAGACAGAAATTAGCATCGCCTGACATAAGTACACCTTTTTCAACATATCAAACTCATTCCATTAACCTAAGAATGCCATAAATATACTGTATCAGCGTGTGGCTATCAGCCAGTCAGCATTCAGGATTCCAACCACGTGGTTTCTATGTACGACCAACATGACGACTGAGGAAAGTTATACGCGGTGCGAAGCAGAGGTCCTGGATAGAGTCCTTAACAATGCTATATTGACAATATATCACACCGCTGAGGGGCTCCGTTGCTATTGTGAACTGGCTACCAGCACAGTTTGAGCCTGCACTGGTATGGGTTCACTGTTCAGGATTAAATGTGTTGTCGCCATGGAAAAAATATCCCAGCTCAACCCAGTCTGTTAATAGTACTGATGCTTGTTTGTTTGAAACAAATAATGTTTGGGCCAACATGGCCATGTCAGGAGCACGCCTTCTTTCTCGTTTTACTCTCCCTCTCCCCAATTCTGTCATGCTATCTTTCCTCAAATTTCCATACCCCATTCAACCAAAAGTGTGGGAATAAGAGTGAACAGATAAGAGCGTTTTCGTAATCTCCAAGCGAGGCTTAAGAGGACTACACTGGAAGAGATGTCTTTCATGTCGTGGACTAAGGCTTTTTGAAGGAATATCCAACCAAGTATATTATAGGATGTCATACACTGTCCAGTCTTCAAATGTCTAGGGGAGGAAAGCGGATAAAATATAAAGATGTTTGCTTCTGTCAGTAGCTAAATGTAGTTGAATTATCAACAAAATTGAAATAATGCACCTACAGTCAAAATATACAGTGTAATCAACTGTAATTCTCGCATTAAATTACACTTGAATGTTACACAGGCTTAGAAGCTCTCAGAAAAAAACAAACAGGAACACGTTATACCTGAACAACAGAGTCTTGGTTCTCTCCGGGCATAGTTCAATAATAATTAGACTACTGCACAGCTGATTAGAAAGTATATAGCATAATAATAGTGATAAAAGACAATAATCATCATTATGAGAATTTGAAACCGCAATAATATGAAAACCTATCTTCCCTATTCTTCGACACAAGTGCACGGCCATATTTCATTAAACTGCACCAGGAAATCATATCTGGGTTGCAACAAATGTGGCTTAATATGGCTATTACATCACAGAAGACGATTCACAGGTACGAGCCACTCCAATAAAGCACGTTAGCCTTCGAGTCAAACAGCCCGGCTCTACAGTGAAGTTGTGCCTTGCCAACCGAACGTTGAGCGATGAACAGTAGTTTTATTGTTGCTCGGTTGGGTGGTTTTGATTAAATTTGTCTCCTAAACTGAGCCGACTCACCGTAATCTCAGAATAATATAGTGATCACGGACCGATGTCAGATCACACATGTCTGTCCAGCACTATCATAGTCTGCTGTAGGGCTCACATTACACATAGAGGAGTAACTTACATCCTGGAGGTTAGAGACTTTTACGACATAAACTGACAATTAGTTTATGTTAATATACTGTGCCCAGGCTATATCTATTCAGTCAGCACCTACAGAGAACCAAGCAGGTGCGCCCAGCGACACCCGATCCCGGGCCTCCGCTACATCACATTACAGCGGTTATGATAGCAATTGAACCCGAAATGTGCGGGTTGTAAAATGTCCGACCTCCAAACGCAGGGAGAAATAAACTGCGATGACCTGCCTGAACCGCCGGCGGTAACGGTTAACCCCGTAGTGAAACCCTTGCCACCAGCCTAACCGTTTCAATAGACCCACAACAGGGCCAAATCAACTCCTCCGGTGTGTAGCCGCTGTCAAAACCACAAACCTATTACAGCCACAGTAATACTTAGCCAATTGCAAGTGGGTCTTTCTCAGGATTCGGGGTCTCGCTTAAACATGTTTACCCTGGCATTTTTCATCTCGTCTCATTATCCAGCGGACTGAGAGGCGGAGGCTTTTTTACACCGCGGAGCTGGATGAGCGGTGAGACGTTTGGTCTTCTCAACCGATTGTAATTGCTAGAATTCAATGCGGCGTGCAATTACATACACTACACTCTTTGTACCGGACCACTTAGTGAAAAAACAAAGTGTACCGTATAAACATTACCTCAGGGGAAGCAAAGGGAAGAGGGGGAGAACAGAGAGAGTAAGAGAGGAGGGCTCTGGCCAAGCAGTCGTCATCTGGCGTTTCAAAATTGTTGGTGACTTTCAGAGGACATGGAGATTTACTGATCCACTGTACAAATCCATTTAAAACTCCACCCACACACCCACTCATCTGTTCTTTCTTTCTTCAGGGGCTACAGTGTGCAGAATGTGGGGGAGTTGGTATGTCCACTGATGGGTACAGTACAGAATGCGGTTGGTGTGTGTGCTTGCATGTGTGTCTATCCGTGTGTGTGTGTGTGTGTGTGTGCGTTTGTGTGTGTAATCCACACACTGATGTCCACTCGTCTGTTTCTCTCCATCTGGGCCAGTTTGTACCTAAATCTCTCCAGGGCATCTGGTGTGTACGGAGCTCTGCGTGACCCTACTGTGTCAGGTGTGAACGCAGTCTAAATAGCTTGAACGGTAATATAACACTTAAAGGCGACTGAAAGAATTTGATGAGTAAACTGTTATTACTACTGGTTTGTGTATTTGTCCCGTTTAGCTGAATTAGCATAAATACACTGACTGTATCTTTACTGGATAAGTCACATCATGCATAAAAAATCATTTTAAAGTACAGTAGGTTTTTACTGTATATTTTCGACATGCACAGAGATATATTTTCGTTCATGTTCAAAGAAAGATATATTCGGCGTATATTCACTTATTTGCATGTTCCATGTAGCTAAGGTGGAGGTTTAAGGGATGCAAGCAAACATTTGCATAGATTTTTTGGGGGAAGTCTGTTAATCCAATGTATTGATCATGTGCTGAACACATCAGATGTAGGACTTACTATCAAAAGCCCACCTACAAGCCCTATCTTAACAATACAAACATGGGTCAAAATAAAGATGAACACAATGATGCTCATCATACCACAGTATTTTTGAATGCTTGTTTCTGATTGGCTAGTCATGAGTTCTAGAATGCACATTAATTCCAGATATATGGGACAGTTAGATGTCTTTGGGATAGAAGGACAGGACACCAATTGACAGGGTTAAAGGCGACATAAAAGTTATCGTTTATCCTGCTTTCCAATGAACAACATAAGCCAACATTAATAGCATGAATTACTTTTTTTATATATGCAGTTTAATTTATAATTGTGCTTCATTATGTTTTGGTTTCTACAGACCAGACCCAGTCATTTGTCTGGTCTATCTATATTTACTATACAGACCCTAGAATTAATTTGAAAAAGAATAGGTTGTGTCTGTAGCGAGCTAAAAATGAAAAAGCATTCATTTATTCATAAAACAAATAAGTATAAACAAAAACACGTAATAAATGGTAAATGTTTGCTTGCGTTGTCGTTTGTTGACTGTGGTTGGTATAAGCGGAATAAACATCTCCATTCGGTACATTACCTTGGAAAAATGAACTCTGTGAAGGTACTTCACATCAATAAGAGCGTTAGGATTTGTCCCTTACTTACATATTCAGTACATGAACACAGCAATTCAGGGTCTCCTTGAGCATTCCTTTTTCTGCTGACTTCTTATGTAAGGAAAACTTTTAATTAAAAGTTAAAATTACAATGGCCGCTCTTCTGCCTAAACATTAGGCCTTTAACCAAATGTTTTTTTAAAGGATTTAAAAGCTCCCACCTCTAAAGGTAATCCAACCAAATAGCAAGAGAGGTATTCATATACATGATTAAAGCCAATGTTGATTCACAGTGATCCCACACATTACTCACACAAATGTTATTTCAAATTGGAAAAGGCATACTGAACATTTTTGTTACAATACCAGAGGTTTTTTATTTCAGAATAATCTGAAGGCCAACAGTTCCCTGAAAAGACTGATAATCAATTGCTACACACTGATCTACGTCAGTCGTTAAAAAAGTCAACACGACATCAATTACAATCACCTGGGTTTACATCCAAATCAACAAGTGTAGAAAAAAATGCTAAAATAGGCTAGTGTCATAAAATGGCTTTATGTGTTCTAAAACATACCGCCATTTTCCCTCTGATAAATCAGAGTTGAATGTGATATGCAAGAAAGGCTTTGTGGAGCTAACAGTGGAGTTGCTACTGTTTATTTGCCGAAGCAGGCATAAGACTGGCGCGCATTGTCAAAGGGAGCAAACTCAGAGAGGACCATTTGTCATGCTAATGAGTGCTATTTCCAAAGCGACAGATGACTCTATTCACTCTCCTCTTCCTGCCTAGCCAGTATGCTGCATGAGCAGGCCAGGAGGAAATGTATGTTTGTTTCCCCTTTACGAAATCATCTATGGCTGCTGTGAGCTGACCAGGCATCAACGCTGTGCGCAGTGTGCTGCGTTCTGCCCTCTACCACGTTATGAGAACTCTTCCCATGACTCAGGAACTGTCTATTTTGGCATCAGTCATGAACAGCCTCCCAGCCCCCCAGCCGTCCATGGCCCATGCAGGTTACACACATTCGGACAGCCAGCACATCTCCATCCTTTACATGTTGGGGGGGGGGCTAGATGGGCAGTTCAGATCTTGCCTCCTCCTGGCTCTATCTGTCTTTGAACCAGAGTGGAGTTATGCAGGGTCCCTGCTCTGGGCACACTTACAGCCGCCACCAGGGACCAAAGATGGCCCAAAAAACAGTGTCGAGAAACCAAAAAAATCACAGAAGAATATAGAGAGGAGCCACAAATTCTATAACATGATTTGGTGAGGTCACCCTCACTGGTTCTCAGCTGTTGATGTGTGTCTTTTTCACCTTGATTAATAATGACCCTAGGACACATTGTTGTTTATGGGAGCAAAGGATTAGTTCTATCTACCTCTTGGTTATGGATCAGATTATTTAAACCCTCAGTTATCAACCACCCCAAATAACTCCAGTGTGTTTACACAAAGTAGTCTATGAACTGAGTCCCAAACAAGTTGGACATAAATGATAATATCTTAGATAAAATCTTAATGTCAGTGATAGAATGTCAGGATACAAAGTCAGTGGTAGAATCTCAGAATAGAATGTCAGTGGTAGAATCTCAGAATAGAATGTCAGTGGTAGAATCTCAGAATAGAATCTCATTGTAGAATCTCAGAATAAAATGTCAGTTGTAGAATCTCAGAATAGAATGTCAGTGGTAGAATCTCAGAATAGAATGTCAGTGGTAGAATTTCAGAATAGAATGTCAGTGGTAGAATCTCAGAATAGAATGTCAGTTGTAGAATCTCAGAATAAAATGTCAGTGGTAGAATCTCAGAATAGAATGTCAGTGGTAGAATCTCAGAATAGAATGTCAGTTGTAGAATCTCAGAATAGAATGTCAGTGGTAGAATCTCAGAATAGAATGTCAGTGGTAGAATCTCAGAATAGAATGTCAATGACAACCTCTGGACAGAATTTCAATAACAAAATCTAATGTTACTCTGCTTGGTCAATATTGATATTGACACAAGAAACCACAGTCACCAGTACGTTTCATTTATCTGTGGCCTAATATTTTGGCCTGTAAGGCCATGCTGATTGCCTAAAGTGATTGAAAGAGGATTCAATACTAGTGGTTTGCATGGAAATCCTCATTAAGAACCTATTTACATAATCTATGCTTCATATGAATCAAAGTTGATTCTAATTGGACATAACTTCTTAATCCAGATAATTGAATTCAATGAGTTGAATAAATGTAGTGATTCATTGGGTACACATCATTATTGCTTATCCATGACATGGACATTTACATTTAACCAGGTCAGATCTTAATATATACTAGTAAAATACTGATGTTTGATTGGTATTATTTCTAATATAACTTCATACTACACTTTGACATTGGCACGTCAGCCAGTTGTCCTGCTGAAATCTCTTCAGGTTCGAAGTCCTTCCATGCAAACTAATCATCTGTTTAGAAGACAAAATAAGATTGATTCTAGCTGATTAAAAAGGACAGAGGAGGGCATCTTCCACGCAGAGAAAAACCACTGTGTAACTGAATCTAACTTTGACTGGGACTGGGATATCTGGTGATATGGTTCAGACAGGGTAAGGTCACTTGTAGACACTGGATAGCATCGTTAAACCTACCTGACAACCAACACACATTGTTTTGGCCAAATTAGCATTGTTGCTTCCCTATAAAAGGATGCAAACATAATTCTGACTTTTCTGATTAGTGCCAGCAACCAATGTGTTGGGCCAGAGGCGGCATAAATGATTGGTTAGAGACGATCCAATCGCTAAGGAATTTGTTTTGTACAATTGCACCTCAATTTTGAGGTCAGCAGAAACGACTTCAAGGATTGCGCTTTCAGACTGAATGTACGGAACGATCAATGGGGAAGCAGAATTAATGTCAGGCAACAGTTAAATATGTGTCGTCTGACCTTAAGAAGAACCATTCATCTATTTTACACAGAGCACTCTTGCCTTCTCTTATCTGGGAGCTGGCAGGAATAGAGGCTTCAAACGGTTTTAGATCCACAGAGACTGATACAACTCCTGCTGAGACTAAGGCTGTCCTAATATGGACACAATATGGATCAATCAGCTAAAATAATATTATTCTTTAACTGCTCCCTCCTCTAACCATAGAGGCCTACAATCCAGGACATGTACTGTTCCGATAATATTAATTCTGTTGCATTAGAGATTCACCAGTAGAACAAAGTGTTGGTAATCCCTGGTGTGTTTCCAGGCCATGTGGGGGACTGAACTCACTCATCTGGACAGACTGTCTATGTAGGCTGAATTATGTTGTTGCTTTATTGTATTTGAAGACATCGATGCTACACCGTACAGCCTAAAATATGGGCTATAGTCTGTGTGTGGGGGGTGTGTGGGGGTAGGGACAGAGAGAGATACAAAGCGATAGACAGTGGGAAACCAACAGAGAGAGTCAAGAGTGGAACACAGAGAGGAAAATCGAGGAGAAGGAGAGGATGGCACAGAGACGGAGAGAAACAGAAACAGTGAGAGAGACAGAAAGGAAGAGGAAAATGTGGGACAGGGAGAGTTAGGTGAGACGAGACACACACATCTGTATCAGGAAGCCATTAGCAGTCCCCTCAGGTAGCACCATAACAGTCAGAGGAGAGTGGATGGAAAGAGCAGGAGAGGGGAGAGGGTGGAGAGAAGAGGAGGAGTGGATGGAGAGAGGACAGGAGAGGGGAGTGGATGGAGACAGGACAGGAGTGGGGAGTGGATGACTCTGGCACGTCCCAGATTAATGAAGTCTGAGGAGGCCTGGTTGACAGACGGGTCTATGTGAAGTCCACGTGGGGATGGTTCGGACATGGTCACAACCTGGTCGGGCCAATGGACAGACTGATAGGGTCCAGGTGACCCACTGACCACTCTGCATTCCCTCTCTCACGCTCACACTGTGGCACAGACACAATGTTGTGCTTCTCTGTTGTTTTCAATCAATGCCGCTGAAACTGCCTTCACTCTGGCCGTGATACCCCTGAAAATTATTGGTTCCTACTTCTCATAAACAATTGGATAGTAGGAAAGTTCCCAGCTCGGAGTGAGAGAATACCAGAGAATACACCTGAATGTTTTTGAGAGCTCCAAGTTAGGTTTGACATCTCTAGACATGGCAGCGTTTGTGGTGAAAAATATACCAAATAAACGTACATGCACAGATAACTCACTACATTTGATTTGGTCATACTTGTTAGTGCAGGTGATTGTGATGTTTAAGGATACTTTGCTGTTTACTTTTGGGTAACTGAGGTAATGTTGGCCTGCTGGCTAGCCTTAACATTACTTAACTGACGTAACGTAGCCTGTTTGTTGTCGACATTTGAATGCTCTAAACAAAACCATTTGAAATGAAACATATTCCAGAATCTATACACATTTTGAGAAAGGGAGAGGTGTATGTAATTTCAAGGACTACGTTTATATGTCAGCATTCACGTTTTCTTTTTGTAAACTACATATCCTCCTATTTCACTCAATGGCCTTTGTGCCCTAAACATTTCTGTGACACCGAAGTGGCCTTGCCCATAAAATTACGAAATTCCATGCCTGAACACACCATGACCTATATACACTATATCTACAGACCAGCCTATCAGAGTTTAGAATCCACCATTTCCAGTAACCCGCTATTTAATAACACATCTAACGACACCAGCCTATCTGAACTGGCCATATTCAGACACTTGCCTATCTGAACTGGCCATATTCAGACACTAGCCTATCTTTCAGACAGAAGGTGTTGAGTGTCTGATGAGCATTGACATCCTGGTACCTGTTTTTATCTAGGATGAATACAGTTCTATTTCTATAACAGGACGGGGACTATGAAGCAGAGGCTCTACACCTCTACTCTGAGACGCACAAATACTCATAGACCTAATATCTTATGATGTCTCCCTCACAGTGTGTGAAAGAGGCAGAGGCACACTCACTTAATGAGGGCCTCCTTCCTCGGTACCTTTTTTCTTTGTTCCGCAGTGCACACTTTTCCAGAGCACCTTTTCCCCCCTGGCTCTCAATCGCACAACTAAATATAGCGAGTGGTGTAGACAGCTCCATATAACAAACGGTAAGCAGAGCAGTTGTGGATACCACCGTGTGAATAGAAACTGAACAGCCTCGGTTGCCCTCATAGGTCTCTTTAAGCTTCAACAACACGCCGGGTTCCATGGGCCGAGGGAAGAAAAACAGCTACAGTCTCACCTCACGAACAGGCTCAATTGTCAGTGTATAATGTATATACAGAGTTTTGATGGAGACAGTGCCGGGTGGCAGATGAGATTTGCAGGCACTGAACACTGTAAAATGACAGTACTGTACAGTCGATTTAGGGAAAGAAGACATGGATGAATCAGACAGAGTCTTATGACTAGTAAATATATTGGTAACATGACATGGTGAGACCAAGCAGGGTGTAGACAGCGATTCTCAAACCTGTCCCAGACGTCTGACAACATTCTTGTAGCTCAGAACAAGCTTATCTGATGCTGTCTGTGACTTTTTGATTAACAAAATATTTTGGGCTGGACTTGTAACATGTTGCTTATGTGGGTATAATCTATAAGTAGAATTGCTATCATAGTGGCTCAGTGAGCCATGAAACTTCAAGTTTGAAGTCCAGTGGCTTTGACGACATGGAGCACGAAGCTGCACATACAGCATGACATGGCACACAATTTTCAGGGACCCTCTGTGTCTCAACAGCTCCACTTTTACTACCAGTGGCCCAAAATCCTGGAGTGCATCTTTAAAAGGTTGGGTGATTAGTGGACATGTCCAATCAGCTTTGGTGATTAGTGGACATGTCCAATCAGCTTTTTCAGCTCTGGGATAGTAGAATTCAACCCAGCAGCAGGGGGTGTCTGGCGTAGTGGTTGTAGAAGTGCTGCACTAAGCAACACGGTTCATCTTAAGTGTTATGTCTTCCCTTTAAGTCTACTAGAACCGGTCAAAACACGCACACAGGATCAGCACGGACAGGAATGACAAAGCGCATCACGTTCATAACCTCTCTGACCTCATTATATCCATAATTCATACTGGAGTTACAAGACTGGTTAAAACAGAGAGTTATTATCTTAATTCATTTTGAAGTTGCAGAACTGGGTATCACAGTATTACTTTCGTTCTGTGGTTACAGGACTGGTAATAATTTTCATAGTTCATACTGTAGTTACAGGACTGGCAATTGCAGTACTGGAAATTATTTTCATACTTCATACTGTAGTTACAGGCAATTGCAGTACTGGAAATTACATTTATATTGTAGTTACAGGACTGGCTATAACAGTTGTTGTGGCAATTTCTTCATCACACAGTATAGTATTCCCACTCTATGTATCCATACATTTTAAATGTCTCCCAACAAAAGACACATTTTAATCGCCTGCATTCACAGTAAACCATGACGGCGACATACATAACAAGCACGGAAACGGGAACAAATCCATGAATCGATGAGAGACACAGCCGGCTTCAGGAAGACCCAAGAGGCTGTCTGGCGCGTGACTCACCCAACACTCCGAGTCGGTAGTTAATGGTGATTACGATGACGTTTCCATAGCTGGCCAGGATGCTACCATCTATCATGTTGCCCGTTCCCTCCATGTAGGATCCGCCATGAATATACACCATGACTGGTTTTAGCCCGTTCTCATCGTGGATGTCTGGAAAGAAGAGCAACAAGCATGAGCGCCGGTAGGTAACATGGAGAGGGAGTTACATCCCAATTGGCACCCTACGCCCTAATGCACTGCCTTTGACCAGAGTCTCAGGAGCCCACGGCAAGAGTAGTGTACTACGCAACATATAGGGTGCCAATCGGTTGGTTACGAAGGCGCCAGCCGCGTCCTCTTCTTTTGATGCATGTGTTCTTCACAATTGAATAATCTGCAGGCAAATGGAATAAAGGTAGTAATCAATATCTGGTCTACACACTGCAGGGAAATCAGATTGACCTTTTTGGTTGTCTCACACAAAAAAATCAATTTGTTAGTAATCACCTGAGTCCCATTTTTTTCATTGATTAGAGAATGATATTGCAATGTTCGTGTGTGTCGGAATCACATAAAGTATCATAAGCCTTTGAAAATGGATGTAAAGCTAGTCAGGGGCAGGAGAACAGAGGAGCGTGGGGGAGAGACGCTTCCTTATTAACTTGTCCATTTTGAGACTACACAGAGCTGGTAAAAAAGAGGTCGGATGCCAAATCCATCAGGACATGTTCTTTGCGGGTTTTCTTATAAAGACACCCGAAAGGATAAGATTACCCTATTTAAAAGCAGGGAGTTGTTTAGTGACTGTGATTGATAAGAGTAGAATCCTCCTTTGCCTCTTAATTACAATCCATTACTTTATGGATCACTGCCACCTCACTGCTAGTACAATGCCTATTTCACTAGGAGAGCAGCTCAGCGCTTACCGTAATGGTGCTATAGTTCTGTAGGCCTAGCTTGAAGTTAGAGGAAACACAAATGCGTTGTTCACTGTCCTGCATATTCATTACTGTACATAGAAACAAAAGGACAATCTCAAATACTACGAAAGTGCAGCAGTTTGAATGTGTTGCCAACGATAATGGCCTGCATTTTTTATGACGACCTTGTTATTTCTTAGAATCAAGACATACATGATTCTTGAGACAGTCGGCTGTGTGGGAGAAGGCGGACGTGGCATTCACGACATTATTGTAGCATTAAATCCGATTGTACTCACAAACATGGAAATTGTGACATATTTTTTTGCACCCCCGACCTCAGATAGCCATATACCAGGCCGGAAGAGTAGCTGACATTCCAAGCACATGTCATATGAGTATGGCATAGGAGAAGATAGGTCCATTCTAAGTACTGTTGCTGTAGGGAGACGGGAGAAAACCGAAAGCGTCATCATTATTCTGCAGAGATATATAATGGGACTGTAGGTTTGGAACCACACCAGCACACAAGGACAAAGATAGTACAGGATGAAGAAGATACAGCGAAACTGCTTCTGCCAGGGAAATTCCTGATCACACTTGTGGCCGATTAAACGGTGAAGTCAGTTAGCTGTAAGTTAGTGCACGTGCTGACCGTCAAATCAAAAGGCAGTGTTAACATGTTGTTTTGTTCACTTTCACGTGGTTGCGGGAATTCAAATGTTGGCAGTTTAAGACACCGGCTTTACATTTTTGCACTCAGATTGAGAAAATGAATATCTAAGGATACATTTAACTTGCTCGGCAAGCGTTTCTCGGAAGTGTAGCGATGTTTAAAAGCAGTGTTTGTATGCTTAATGGCGCCTTATTTCCTCTCAATTTGACTGGTACTGCACTATGATAGCAATAGGATGTCATTTGAGACTTGGACCAACATGGCTGCTAGAGTACGGTTAGGCACGATGAATAACTTATCTGTGAGCTTCTCTGAGCTTCTGGTTCTGATTAAAGCCCGTGATTAGAACATGCGTAGGTGGTGATTTCAAATTAAAAGGGGAGAGCCTTAGCATGAGAGAAGATTGAAGAGGGATGTAAACTGCCACCAACACCCTGCCTGATACAAGGATAAATCACCTCATGTATCAGCAAGCAGCCACCTGATTCCCGATCGTTTATTTCCGGGGGGAAAAAGCATGCAATAAAATATTTGCGTTCAAAATATGTTATTTGGCAAAATCTTTCAGATTTCAAAAGCATCTTATATACATCCTGAAAATATAAATGTCCCAGGTGGGACATGTTTCATCAGCATGTTGACCCAGTTAAATGCAATGTGTCTAGCATTCCAGAACTCAACATATAGCATTCTATGTTATTACACAGGACAAAGTGGAGAGACGCTGACCCTTGAACCAAAAAAAAGGTCTTCCAAATTATATCCCCTAGGTATTCTTAGGGGTAGGTGTAATCTGTGACCGTATTTGACATTATGACTCTGTCATCAAGTCTACGTGGAACTCTTTAAAATATCCCCACAGATAACAGCACCACCTAGCACCTGTGGTACGTGTGTGGGAGACTCCAATGTATTTTTGCGTTTGTGAGAAGGCAGGTCATTGGGCACGTGTCAAATGCGTTGCAGGCAGCAACTCTACGCCATTTCAAACCAAGGAATTCCAAACAAGTTGCCCACTCAGAGCAGAAGGGGCAAAAGCCTTTGCCCTGGTAGCCGGCAGCGAGTCGTAGTCTAGACAACCCAGGGCTTGCCCAGACGAGACCCCGGCTACGCGATTGGTTTTTAACCCAGGCCCTCTCAGTACACTCCCAATTATTGTTTTCTGTTGCGTCCGCTGGTTGGCTGCTGCTGCCCGGCTGCCCTCCGGGTTACACGGCTCCAGCTTCCGCGTGCTCGGCAGCGGCCGGAGGGACGGTCCGCGTCGGAGTTCAGGTCTTATGTGCACACATCGCTTTTGCTGATCCTCCATGAAAGAGGGGAAAAAAGAGAAGGAATAGGTGGGAGAAGAGCCATCTGGGATGGGTTAATCTCTGCAGTGTCCAGAGTGGGCGTCTAGAAGCAGGCTAATGTGAACGCGTCTATTTCGCGGCTCTTGGTTGGGCAGTGGTGGCCTAGCCTGTAGCTACGGTCTGCTGCTGTGGCCTTGTTGAGACAGACTCTCTTCGTCTCTGCCACGCTCCTCTCTGGCAGGCAGCCAAACACAGTGCATTTCACAGAGGCTGGGTTGAAGACAAGTTGGAGGGTAACTATAACTCACGTCTTCTAACTTATTTAATGGACCACTCTCTCCATTCCAGGCTGAGTTTTTTTTACTTGAATTTATTAGTGCCGTAGGATAGGATCTGCTGAAACCAAGTGGAAAATTCCAGATGCACATTAAACAGAATGGCGACACACTTCCACCAAGTTGTCAGTGACTAGTCTTAAACAGATCCTCATCTGATGCAGACAGATTTTTAAAGCTAGGATCTGAGTTCTAAGTTCTAAGATGGCATTCGGCTGGGCCCTCAATCAAACAGAGAAGGTCAATTTGCTGTCACTCCACACGTCTGGGTGAATAGCTCCGGGAGGTTTAACTGAGACTCAAACGGCTAAGCAACTTTGATCCATTCTAAAAGATCTTCAATTTCAGGAGCATGCCCCCCCCCGTTCTTTGTAATCTCTTGGGTAGATGCAGGTCGTTTTCAGGTCTCGTACTTGTCCCAGCAAACTGTCACTGCAGAACAGTTAAAACAGAGAAATAAGCATTATCTTCACTCCATTCAACCATCAATACATTCCCTCTCTATTCACTCTTATCTCTTCTCTCCCCCCCATCCTTCTCTCTCTCCTCTCTCTTTGTTCTGTCTCTGTAGAGGAGCTGCCTTTAGCTGAGAGCTTCCTGGCTGCCAGGCTGGGTGACTCTGCAGTGAGTACGCACTGGACATTCATCACTGCCACCCCGGGCCAGGGGGATAATATATTCCTCTACGAACACAGCAGCGCCGCACACATTACTCATCTTTATTTGGAGGGGGAGAGGTGGGAGAGAGGAAGAGCAGAGGAGAGGTGGGAGAGGAAGAGGAGGAACGGGGGGGAGAGAGGGAGAGGAAATTGATTTGCCATTGGTTTCAACACGTTCCAAGCGGATGGGTAAGGAGGGATGGAAGTGAAGGGGAGGGTGGAGAGGTAGAAGAGGGTGGAGGGGTAGAAGGGAGGGGCTAAGGGAGTGTGGACAGGCGGAAGAGAGGGTGGAGGGGTAGAAGGGAAGGGCTAAGGGAGGGTGGAGGGGTAGAAGGGAGGGGCTAAGGGAGGGTGGAGGGGTAGAAGGGAGGGGCGAAGGGAGGGTGGAAGGG
>JACXGJ010005244.1:0-12460 GCA_016801105.1 Esox niger
CTCATTTAATACACATTGTCAGGGGACATATCTCTCATTTAATACACATTGTCAGGGGACATATCTCTCATTTAATACACATTGTCAGGGGACATATCTCTCATTTAATACACATTGTCAGGGGGCACATCCCTCATTCAATACACATTGTCAGGGGACATATCTCTCATTTAATACACATTGTCAGGGGACATATCTCTCATTTAATACACATTGTCAGGGGACATATCCCTCATTTAATTGATAATTTGTTCATTGCTAAGGAGTTGCTTGTATTGGACAATTTTGACCTGCCTCGACTGTGATGCTGCTACTTCACACAGGGAGGAAACAAACGAGAATTTTATGTCCGGTGTGGTCCTGGCGCGAGGTGTAACATGCAGAATGAAACAGCCAGGCTTTACATATTTCTCACGCCTCCTGTCAGCTCAACCATAAATTGTTGTCAGGCCTTTTGAAAATGCATCATCTCCAATTGGGATTCAGTCAAGACCCATTCATAACCCAGAATTGATTTTATTTCAAAGTGGTCACATCAAGGCAAAGCCATTCAGGGCACGTCTTGCGGTCAGCATAATCACGTTTTTATCTAGTCTTCCAAAAAGGTAATCACAAAGGATAATCACAAAGGGAACAATCACTCTGGGGCTTAATTTGTTAGCAAACAGGCTGAGAGACAGATTCAGGCCCTGGCCAATCACTCAATTTCTGCTCAGTTTATTTTCTGTTTTTAGGATCACTAAGTGCCCTGCATGGACTTGGGGAGGGGTGGCGCTCATGTTGACCAGATCCTTTCTGGTGTTTAAACCATTCTAGCAACCATCTGACAGTGCAGTCATGTGACAAAGTTAGTACACCACCTGTAATCTTGTCTTTTCTGTACATATTTGGACACATGAATATGTTGCCTTCACTTCAACAGTTAAAACGTTGATGCATTCAACAAATTACACTTAAAGATTATACTTTGCAGTCATTTACTCATTTACTAACTTCAATTGCTGGTATTGCTCCCTTTGGCGAAAGTAACTAAATTACTTAATGTCGCAATTTCCTGTAACTCTCTATCCATCTGTTACGTTGACCGGGGAGACACTTTTGCCTACTCTTCTTAACTGTGCTACTACAACTGTGAGACGTTCAAGGGCTTTCTGGCATGCGCAGGATGTTCAAGTCCCCCAGTCATTTTGACAGTATTGAGATCTGAGCTTTGACTCTGCCATTCCACAACCCTCTATTTCTTCTATTTGAGACATTCAATCATATATTTGCTTGTGTGTTTTGAATGATTGTCCTGTTGCAGTTTGCGCTGCAGCTCTTTGACGTACAGGCTCACATTCTCCTTAAGCATTTTGTGGCATAGTATGTTTGAAGCACATTGGCCAGGCCTGGAGGCAGCAAAGCAGTACCATGATGTCACTGCCTCCATGGACTCTGATTGGTTTCTGGCTGTTCTGTTCAAAGGCATTGTTTTGTTTATAACAAACATGGCGCCTGGCAAAAACGCCTTTGACTCATCTGTCCGAAGCACACTGTCCGAGTAGTTTTGATAACATCTACCTGGGAGTTAACTGGCCAGCGTCTGTCATGTGACATGTTATTATTTTTAGGGATCAGAGGCTTTTCCTTCTTGTCCTCCCCTTTAGGCTAGGTGTTGTTGATAACTGCTATTTAATGCTCACAAGCTCTGCCATACATTTTAGAGGTTCTGGTTGAGGTTGATTGGCCATGTTATCCCACTACACTAAACTATATTGATAGCGGAAAACAACTGAAATAAATGAAGAATGTTTTTTTATTGTTTGGTCAACAGTAGTGTTTTCTAACCTTTGTAAAACGGCTAACCACATAGATCTCAATGCCCGGAAGCTCTATGAACCGCAGTGTTATTTAAATGTCCATGTGGTCCCGTGCTAACACCATGCTGTGGTCCAATGCTAACGCTCCCAGCTCCATACAACAGCTCCCCGGAGGGACGTGGGTTCAATACCCGTCTCCACCCTTAAACTCTCGCCTACCTGTGACTCCCTCTGTTTCCTACTGCCAATAAAAGCCTGACAGAAAACAATATAAATAAGTGACCAGGGTCACTGTACACCCTCCTTATAAAAAACATGTCGATGGGATCTATACGTGGGGGTTTTATTTGCCAACCCATTGACTGGGCGGAGCGTGTGGGCGTTATAGAGTGGGATGCTTGATTTCAGAATATGCATAGACCGTATCAACTGACCTATTTACTGTGTGTCAATACAGCCATAACAACCTACCTCAACTGACAAACTTACTTCAAACATAACTAAATGTGATGTGCTTGCCAGTGTTCTCACATTAAAGTTGAAGTCTTGGAAGTTGAGGCTAGCTTTAGCATTTGAAACAAAGTTGGTTTGGTCCCTCTACCTTGGACTGTTCAGATTATGTTTTTATCATTAATTAGCACTACTTGTGCAAATGTGGCTATTTTAATTTAACCATAGTTGAAAACAGTTTACTAGTTAATTAAATAATCTCAGCTGGTCAGTCTAGCTTCAAGAAGCTATGGCAAGCCAACTTAATGAGCATTAGCAAACATGCTAACACTGTACAGTGAGGACTTATTTGCCTGTTACACCAAACTATAACAACCATAGCTCTCCTACTATGTAGCTACTATATAGGAATTCTAACTAGCTAGCCTAGTCTGAGCCAGTTACTAACACATTAACCTTAAAAAAAAAACTAACAAGTTGGCTTGCAGATAACAATGCATGTGTTCCAATAATCACATATATTTAATTAAACTGGTAACAAGGCCCAGAATCTTCAGCAAGAGCTTTGCTGTGCAGGTGTTGGTTATACTTTGCTTGGGAAAGAGTAGCTTTTAATAGGTCCAGAGGTGTCACTAGGATCTCAACACATTCAAGGCTTAGCCCACCCCACACCTGGGACAGAAAGTACAAGGTTTTGAATGTACACGTGAAAAAATATTGACGTACACGCTAGCGGGCTACATGTCTACATTGTCAAAAAGCACGGTCAGAAAAATAGATGAGTAGATCAGGGGCTATTTTTATTATTATGATTATTGGTCAATTTGAGATCCGGGGCTATTTATAAAAGATTCTGGGGCTATAGCCCCGGACGCCCAGGCCTAACAACGCCACTGATTAGGTCAGAGGTCCATTTCTGCTTCAAAGCAGGGCTTGAGATTAGCTCTGAAAGTCCCCTGAAATACAATCATAGGTTTACATTTTAATGATTTGGTCAGTAGCATTATATAGCGGGGAAAACACCTGACCAGTAAATGAAGGTTACTAGACTGAATCCCGAGCATGCCTGTCACATCCTGACTATGCCCCTAGCCATCTTCACACTGGCTGGGGCCATAGTCAGGATGTGGTCAATAGAGGTGCCTCTAGGCACCTCTATGCACTTGTGTCTCCCCAATTTAGGGAACCTATTTAAGTTGACTGTTTGACCACATGAATGTGGGTTATTTTGGTTTGCTAGCCATAGGCTACAACACCCAGTCATTTGGAGTTGCTTTGAGTTTGTTTGTTTGTTTGTTTGTTTGTTTGTTTTGTTCTCTCTTTATTAAAAACTATGGACCACTATCTCCACTCTGTCTCTGTGCCTGAGTCCTTCCACCAATTCCGTGACAATGCCAGAGGAAAAACCCCGTCCTTCAACCATCGATGCACCTGAAAGTCACGCCGGATGCGAGCGTCTGCTAAAAACCTTTAATGTGAAATGTGAAATGTCATGATACATTCAACGGTTGACATACCGCAGACATCCACACAGGAAGCGTCGCCAGGTTTGATCAATGCGTCAAACCGATTCCCTATAGACGTCTACATTCGATTGGTCCGTCAGTCATCCCCACGGGCGATGTGACTTTCGTCATTCCTCCTCTGCAGCTGAAACTTCGACATCAGTTATTCTCTCAGTACCTGTGGTTGCGCCACTAAGAGCGGTCAAGAGATTTTTTATCACCGTATGAAAATGTATTAATGTGATCCCGAGGGGGCCCTCACAGCTGCAGGGGGGGCTGTTGGAGCCTAGAAGGCCCCACAGGGGAAATGTACTTTTAATTTGTGCGTGGTCCCATCATTCTCCCACCGCAACGACCGGAGAGACCCGCTTGTATTTAAAGCGACAGCGCAGCGCGAATGAGAGTGAAAGAAATACAGGTGAATCGGGCCTCTACAGCAGTTTTGTTTATGTCCCTCTGTTGTGCCTAGTTTGTCCCTTTCTCTCTGGCTGATGGCCAGTGCTGGAGAGTATTAAGCTGACAGTCGCTCTCTCGCAATCCTCTGAGATGCTGGACATTACCATGACAAACAAACAGGCCAGACTGCAGTCTGACAATGAATAGATATACTTATCTAGTCTTTTCTATTTCATCCTCTCTTCTTCACTCTCTATTCTCTCTCAATTCCCCACTTTCTTTTCTCTCTTCCACTCTCACTTCTCCGTAAATCCAACTCTCTCTTCACTCTCCTCGGCTCTTTCTTCACTCTCCTTGGTTCTCTCTGACAATCTCCATCTCTTTTATCTTTAATCCATTGGTCAGTTTTCGGGTTAAAACCCCTCTCTTTCTTGATTCCCTCATCATCTCGGTCTTTCTGTGTCTCCTCAGTTTTTGCACCCCCCAGCCCCCGTCAATACCTCACTCTTTTTCTGCTCCTCGGCCTGCCGGATTCTGTCCAATTGGAGAGGGAGAGGTTAACCGCCCTCGGCCGCAGTATTGACTTCTGGGTAATTAGCCTTAAGTGGAGACTGGCGGAGGAAGAATGGCACTAACAGATTATCTTTTCTGAAGAGATGCATTCCCTCTAATCAATATAAGTCCATTTGTAGGAATGGAGCAATTTTGGGAGAAATACGCCCCCGTTCCAGGCCTGGACACTATACACAGATCCCGTGTAAGAATCTACCTCTTTCTCTGACTTAGGTTAGCTCACATTTCTCAAGTCCTTTTTTTTCCAATCCAATCGACTTCACACCCTCAATCTGCATTCCAAAGGTTCTGATTTTCTTGTTCTTGTATTTGTGTGTGTGTGTGTGTGTTTGTGTATGAACATGCATTTATTGGTCGGCTGACTTGACCCTGTGGTCTGTGGTGTGATAACTGATTATATTTCCTCTGCTGGGATTGCCTCCTCACCGGCTGATGTCATCTGGCGATGTCATCACCAATATATAACAATATACCAGGAAGTAATTCCTGTAGGAGGAGTGGCAAAGTGTTTTATGTGGAACTGTTTGTTTTTAAAGGAATGGCTGGAACATATGTATTGGTTTATCATTTCGAATAAGGTCCTCAAAAGGTTAAATGTTAAAGAACTGACCTTATTAGGCCCTTTAGCCATTCCCCACATGGACAAAGTAAATTATTGGCTTAGGTGTCAGGTTTAGGGCTGAAGTTAGGATTTTTGTAAATTCATGGAGTAGGCATTACGGGTTAGGGTTGGCATTAGGAATAAGTTACGTTTAGGTATAAATGTTAGGTTATTGTGGTTAAGATTAGGGTTAGGTTAAGTGTCGGGTTAGATTGAGGTTAGGGAATATGTTTTGTTTGTTTTCTGGTCCCCAAAAGGATAAAAATACAGAAATGTGTGTTTGTGTGTTTGTCCACATATTGATGAGGGTCTGTAGGACAAGATTGTGTATATGTCCATTGATTCTGTTAAGGGTTGTAGAGAAAGCAGGTCATACACTAAAGCCTCACTCTCTTCTCTTTCTCCAGTAATTTCCAGCCCAGCTTGAACTGTTTTCTCTGTCCTCTTAACTCTATGGACTTTCACTGACTGGCGCCTTTACTACTAATTTATACAAAAGCTTGCAAATGTACAATTTATCCTGATTCACTCCATTTAACCCATGGGTGTTTTTGCTCTAACAGTGTGTATGTGTGTGTGTGTGTGTCTGTGTGTGTCAACTATTCATAGGTTCAATTTAGACCGTTAAGAAAGATGTCTGTGTGTGCATCTCTCACTGCTACCGTCCTGTTCCGTCTTCAAGGCCTTCACCATCAGGACGCCCTGTTGAAAGCTCTCATTAGAGAACGCTTCAGCCAACCTATCAAATTCTCCCATGAAACACTATATGAAGCAGTAATAACAACACCTCAGTAAACAGGTTATGACGATAACACGATAGGGTCACCATCACCGCAGGAGAGACCGAGAGAGAAAGAGAGAACAACGGAGAGAATGAAGTAGGGAACAGAGGAGTGTTGATGTAAGCCATGGATCTGAGCTGGCTGCAGTCTGATGTCCGTCTAATGGATGTCTGTTACTTCTTCCTAATGTTTCCCCCCATCTCGTATTGCCACAACGACCAGACTCTAATCCAATCAGCGGAGAGGCAGCGCTCAGTCACCCTCCCAGCAGTTCAATGGGGGTGGAATTCATCTTTATGCGAAGTGAGGGTGGGGTCAGGGTGAAGGATGGATTGAGGAAGAGGGCTCAGATGGAGAGGAGGACGTGAGGGGGGGGGGGGGCATGGAGGCTCAGCTGTAGGGGTCAATTGAGGGAGACCAGGGGTTTAGTTATGGGCTGAAGAGGAGGAAGAAGAGGCGAATTTAGCTGCACTTCATTGCGGGTCATTCTGGACGATTCCCTTGTGAACGCTTAGAAGATTCCAGGCCTGTGGCCCTTTGGGACTTAGAGAAAGTTAGGCCTATTCGGGGACTGCTTGACAACACGGACACAATAGGATAGAACCTACACATTTACAGCGAGGGCCATTTCAATTAAATATGGGTTTCTTGAGGACTCAAACACAGAAATGATGTGAGGGCGCCCCCTTTCCTTACGATGTAAAGTGCCTTGTAAATGCTATGGCCACTGACTGAAGTACAGCAAAAAAGCCAGAATGACAAATTGGGGATGTTCTGCACTCTTAGAAATAAAGAAGCTGGGAGAAAAGCATTTTGGGTTGCCCTAGTGGCTGAACTGTAAAACACACAACCTTACCCTGAAATGACAATACAATAGGACAAATGAACAGGAGCGTTTTCTTCACCCGCTGTCCCAAAATAGTATTTATAGAACAGCGACACTCCTAGTAAACACCACTTCCACTCCAAGGCTCCTCTAGGGACCCACAGCTACACCGGACCGAAGGCGCCTATACTAGTTCTTTCAGAAAGGTGCCAATAATAATTCCTGCATAAACAGGGTGCCCTCAAATCATTTTAAATGTTCACCCTGAATGCGATGAAAATCTGTGCATTTTATTCAATATAATTACAATCAATAAGAAATGTGCTGAGGTAAATGATTCCATGCTTTTGTATTCAAATAATGTGTGTGTTTGTGATGCATACGGTATTCATGAAGTAAGTGCTAAGGGTCATTAGTTCAGAGAACTCTGTGTACTCATATATGGGCTCTTTAGAAGGCTTGCAGCCTGCCGACTCTTACTTAACAAGATTTGGAGAATCTGTCACTGTCTCTGGGTGGGGTTCGGGGCAGTAAAAGTGTCCTGAGGGAGACGGACACGTTTGAAACACAATTACTTAAAAATACATAACGGGGGGGGGATTCTCTCTATTTATGTCTGGAGATCAGGGCCTTAACATACAATCTATTTAAGCCCCTGTGTGTTTCTATGTGACAGAGAGAGAGACAGGCAGACAGAGAGAAAAAAGAGAGAGAGACAAAACATCTAAGCAAGCATTTTTGATCTGCGTATTGTATGTCCATTGCTTTCACAGCAGAATGATTATTATGATGAAGATGATGAAGAACAGGAGGACAGTGATGACATTAATGATGATGATGTTTTGGGTATGGCCGCTGCCTGCCGACCAGGTCCATACAGACTGCTGCCTCAGCAGGACCCGATTCAGCTGCCCCAGTTACTGCCCGCTCCCTTTTCTGCAAGCTGGCCCTTTCTTCTGCCCGACGGCACGTAAACTCATCTCCATCCTCCCTTTTTATGATTACCACACATTTTCTTTAGACTCTCTCAGTTTCCGTCCCCCCTCCATTTCTTACAAACCCGAATCCTTTCTTCTTTTCTTTCGTTCTTTCTTCTTTTTTCCTCCGTTGGCGTTTCCTGACAGTCCTTGTTTAATCATGGCTCTGATGATGATGATGATGGAAGTATAGCCACTGTAATAATGGTCTGTCCTCTTTATCGAAAATATGACTGAGAATATCTTAGTGCCGTTATCGAACACTCCCAGTGGTATTTAAGATGGGGATGGAATGGAGGGAGGGATGGAGGAGAAGAACGGATGAATAGAGGAAAGAGGAGAGTTGTGAGAGGGTATAACTGATCAATAGCTAACAGTGAATTAAGTGATCGCATATTTTGTATCGATGCGTATTACAGTGTGTTTGACAGCAGCGAGCCGGAACAGCCTCGCTCCACATCACTCCAGAGACTAGATCGATAGAACCCGGAGAGAGTCAGAGCACCTCTCTGTCGGACAATCTAATTGGCTATCATAACTGTGTGAAAGACCCTTCCAGAGAAGTGTACCTTTGGTGTAAGTGTGTGCGTTCGAGGAAGTGTTTGAAATGGGTAGGCACGGGTTTCATTTACCATTCACCTAACATGTAAATAGACTAAAGTTTATTGTTGCTATTATGCAGGTGAAATATGCCTCGGTTTTAGAACCTCCGTTGTGTAGCCAACCAAAATAAACTCTGCCCGAGAGCTCTGGACGATACAGACCACTTTTAATTTGAAGAGCTTTGATAATTTGTCTGACAGGTAAATTGTCTGGTGAATTGGGGGGCATTGGTTCAAGTCCCACGCTGCTCTTGTGGTGGTGAACCCAGGCCAGGACAGCTAATTTACACATGAATAACGTGACAGGTGTATGGAGTCCTGTGAGGAAGCATTTCACACTAGAGGAAACCTGGAACCAAAAGCCCAGAACGATCTTCTTTCTCAATTGTTGCCTTTATTTTAGTACACTATTAGTTCACGGTGGCATTGGTTAGAGGATTGGGTCAGTATCTGAAAGGTCACTGGTTTGTAAAAAAAAAGAAAAGTATGTTGATTTGCCTTTGAGCAAGGCACTTAAACCCTAATTGCTGCTGAAATCGTTCTGGATAAGTGGCTGCTAAATTAATAAAATGTTAGATAGCATGATGCACTTGTTTGAAAACGTAATGCAATTACTATCCAGCTAATCTCAAACATGCCATAATTGGACTTTGCGCTTATGGATCTCGGGGAGGGGTGCAGGCCACGTGTCTCGAGGCTAATGAAATAGTCGGCGGGGGCGCGAGGTGACAGCTGTGGCCCCCGTGTTGTCAAACAGGGACAGCGGGACCCCACCAGTCGCGAGTGAAGGAAAGGAAGCAAGATCAATACACGCTCCTGTGGGACACACTATTTCGCTCGCTCTCTCGGGTGCGCTGGCTGCACGAGCCCCCGTTCTTCGAACACTTTTCGATCCTAGAGCGCGCGAGGAAACAGTTGCAAATCCTGATTAGAGTTTCTCGCTCACTGGAAAACCTAAATTTGGGAGGGGGAAACCATGACAACGACTGAGACTGGAGACTGAGAGCGGAATCCCAGTCAACAGACTGCAATAGACTGCTACGAGAAAAGAAGCCTTTTGTTTTAACGAGAACTGTTTTGTTTCAAAGTCCTGAGTTTTGTCTCTGTGAAGTATGAAATCTTTAAAGGCGCTAGCGGGTCCGAATATCCTCAGAGTCTTATGGGGACTCGTGGCCGTGGCCTCGAGCGTTCAGGGCGCGCGAGTCGTCAGTGGTAAGTTGATTATCACTTTTATTATGTTGTTCTTAGGTTGAATTTAGATCTGGTTTCAGCGGTCTTATAAAACTAGCAAGTCTTAAAAGAACATTTTAGTTATTGAACTTCAGTAATTCACAAGATTCGAGAAATCTAAGGACAGTTCAGTTTTCCTCTTACACTTGAACCGTCAGACTCGAATCTTCATGCTCATAACCAACCATAAACTATAAGCGAAATGTAAAATTTGTGTTTAACATTTCAATCTTCCATTTTAACCATAACAGTGCAGTCCCCCAACTGTATTTTTCGCAAAAGTCTGATGGATGGGTCAGGAGAAAATGTAATCTACAACACTCAATTTCAGAGCTATGAAAGCAAGGCCTACACATCTGTATGTCAATTTCTAGGTTTGATCTTTATTTATACATTTTGTACACTTGCTTAAATATTATATTTTGGGTTGTATTATGAAAGTTGAATTAAGTTAATGGAATTTAAAAGTTATATAAAAAAAATCAATGGCTGTATAATTAAATTAATAGGAAAAATATACATGAAAATAAGAATATTGGCTTTAAAGCTATGCCTATTAACGTATCATCATTGTTGCCATCAAACTGAAATGAGATCATAATTCCAATAAAACTTAATTTGGTGAATTTTTTTAGGTTTCTGGAAAATACGAACGCGTCCACGATTGGCGACCCAATAGGCTGTCTGAAACGTCTTACATCGGGGGGTCATGTCAAAAATACAATAAATTGTGGTTATAACAGTGTTGCTTTTGTGCACCACAACACATTTCTGAGTTGTGGTGTGTGCTGTCTTTAGATTTTGTGTACGAATGTGTGTGTGAGCCTTGTAGATTTTGTTTACCCATGGGAATGGCCTTATTGGTTTTATTGACTGGGGGGTTATTGCGGCTGTAAAGATTCAGTGTAAAGTTATTTACGTTCCTGTCCCTCTGAGACTTTTAATATATGAATACTATGAATTACAGCAAAGAGCTGTTGAATTTCAGTCAGTGCTTTCAGAGAGAATTATAAGGCAGACTGCTGACTTGCCATGATGGCATTACAATCTTTGTGTATGTGTGTGTGTGTTTATATATATATATGTGTCTGTGCGTTAGTGAAAAAGAGAGTCAGAGTGATAGACAGATGACAGCTGGAGAGAAACGGGAGAGCAGGCTACTTTTATTTCATTTGAGGTTGAAGTACATCCCAATTTAACCAGTTCCCTGCTGGGTGATTTGGGCTAAATAAACTGCAAGTGACACGGATCTGGGGGGGAAGTCTCAAAGAGACAGAGATGACTTACAGGAGAGAGTGGAGTGATGTTCCAAGAAAGATAATGTGCAGATTGAAAGGGAGGGATGAAGGAGTCAACCTGAGGAAGAGGCAAAAACGGGGGGAAGGAGCAGCAAAGGAGGCCGTTCTAGGAAAAGAAAGAGAAAGTCTCAGGGTGACTATTTTCAGTCAGATGAAAAATGGTACTTGTTTAATTAGCAGTGGAAGCAGAATATAGAAGAGGAATAAATGAAGGAGCGAGAAAGAAGAGAGGAAGACAGAAAATTAGAAAGAAATGATGATGATTTAGTTTGAGAAGAGGTCAAAGGGCAAGACCAGGCACAATGAAGGAAAGAGAGAGAGGAACTGCGTGAGAAAGAGCATTTTAAGGTATCCAAACTAAAGACGAGGCAGGACGGATGCAGGGAGTGAATGAGGGAAGTGAGGAAGGAGGTGAAAATGCTGAGTGTGTTGGTCTTCAGTGCAACCCGACCTATTACTGGGTCCCAAAGTGATGATAGTGCAGAACTGATGTAGACCAGGCAAGCAATCATTTTAAGTACCTCCTGGCCACGTTACTAATTTTATTATTAATCCTCTTTAAGTTGCTGTGTATTAATCACTTGTATTAATCACTGGTATTAATCACCGTTATCAGGCTCAGTAGCGTACACACTCTTTTCACGAGTTTGTTCAAAATCTGGGCCAGAACTACCAATTTTCTGTTGACACAGTGAATGTGCATTGTAGAGGACAGCTTGTCAGTACACACATGTTCACCTCCACGATACACTCCATGACATCAAAGTGGAATAAACGCTTTAATAAATTAAAAATGGTCATTAATAAACCTTATTATACTTTGATTAGGTACCAATTAACCACTGGTCAGTCCATGTTGGCAACACTTTTGGATAACATATTTGAACTATTAGGTTAATCTCGAAGAGCTTTGCCAACACTGCGGTTGTTCGTCATTCTTTCCAGAACGCTTCAGGATTTGTCAAGGTGTTGTGGATGTTGGCGACATGGCACTTTTAAAGTCTGGCCGTAGATCTTAAACTCATCACCCAGTGTCTGAATTAAACCAGACTGAACCATGTTGTCCTCTAGGATTTATGTTTTTCATAAATCTTACCGGCAAAACTCACCGGTACATGCCAATGTCATGCCCCAGGAAACTTGAAAAATAAGAAGGCTATAACTTGGTAATTGTTCTTTTAGATTGGAACTTAGACAATGAAAGTTCATGTGGCATGTTTCTTTTTGTTGAAATATTAAGTCTATAAAGTAACATGCATATCTTTGGAATATATTTTATGTATGAGTGAAATTGGTGACAGTGTTTTTGAGGGTGTATCGGGTAAAGCCACATTACAGCATGGTCTGCTTACGGTAACCGTGACAACAGAAAGGAGTGGGAACACATCCAGCGGCTGTGTGTTGTGGGAGGCAACAAGGCA
>JACXGJ010005244.1:12560-40181 GCA_016801105.1 Esox niger
TATTTGCTTGTTCACCAAAGTTCAAAATATTTATTGTAAGATCAGGGTTTAAATCCTTCTCAAGTATTTGCCCAGGGACCACGTGGAGGGTGGCCAAGATTTGTTAAGACTGTGTGTTGCGGGGGGGGGGGGGTCGTGTTTGTGTTAAATGGTTACCTGCCCTACAGTAGGGTCATGAAGGCACTTCATAAGAATAGAGATCCCGAGAGGTCCAGTCCTGCTGAAGTACACTATTCTGATTGATAAATTAGCTGAACATTAAGGTGGTTGATTTGTTGATTGCTTGGCGTATTGACCAGGGAAGAGACAGACTGGATGCAGATACAGTACTCTGCAGGATTTACCCATTACTAAGTGGTTGATTGATGTTTTGTTAGATAGATCAGTAGATAGATCAGTTGTTACCACATCCCCAACTGAATTTTGCCCAGCCTGGGCAAACCTTTGAAATAACCCCTCAGAATCATTTAACCAGTAAGCCTATGACCTGATGAGTGTTCTGCAGTAGCTCCTGTGGATCGGCCAATGACCCCCCCAGGGGTCCTAGTCCCCCTGGTTGGGAAACGCTGAAGTAAATTGATGAAAACGTAAAAACCGCACAAACACGCATCTACAAGGAGATGAGGAAGGTGAAGCCGGATTTTTCCTCGGTTTGGATACATTCCTCAGTTGCATGGGCTGTATTAGCGGCCCTCCGCTACTCTGAAACGAAGAATGGAAAACCTCATGTGATCTGCAACCATTTATGTTACAGTTGATTGATAGTCGCCCAAATCGAGATGAACCGCATGCAGCTGGATGTTACAAGCTCCTCTTATACAGGAGGCACAGATGAGGCCACCGGTCTCTATCTGGAAAGGCAGGGGGCGGACAATATAAAGGCAATCTATCACAGTTGGTGTACAGTATTGACCAGGACTGAATCTGCTCATAGTACATAGGACATCCTATGTGGAACTGAACAACCCACAAGTAAGGTCGTCTGTTACAGTCAGTAGATAATTGAGGATGTCCCCCCCCCCCCCAGGTCAGACGTTGTGCGAGAAAGGGGCGGAGTATCCGTGCTATAAGATTGCGTACTTCCATGACGTGACGAGCCGCGTAGCCTTCGATGAAGCCAAGCAAGCCTGCGAGATTGACGGAGGGTCGCTGCTGAGCGTGGAGTCTGATACGGAGCAGAGACACATAGAGTCCCTGCTAAAGGTCGGTGTGTGTGTGTGACTGTGCAAACGCCAAACACCAGAAATGCCTCTGTGGTGTATGTGAGAGGGGGGTGTGGTATACAAAATCAGAGCAGCTTCATATACAGCTATCATCCAATCAGCGTTCAGGATTCAAACCATCCGCTTTATGAGAGAATGTACAACGATCAGCCATAACATAATGACCACTGACATGTGTTGTGAATAACACTGATACACCCATCAGCCATAACATTATGACTACTGACAGGCGAAGGGAATAACACTGATACACCCATCAGCCATAACATTATGACCACTGACAGGCGAAGGGAATAACACTGATACACCCATCAGCCATAACATTATGACCACTGACAGGTGAAGTGAATAACACTGATACACCCATCAGCCATGACATTATGACCACTGACAGGTGAAGTGAATAACACTGATACACCCATCAGCCATAACATAATGACCACTGACATGTGTTGTGAATAACACTGATACACCCATCAGCCATAACATTATGACCACTGACAGGTGAAGTGAATAACACTGATACACCCATCAGCCATAACATTATGACCACTGACAGGCGAAGGGAATAACACTGATACACCCATCAGCCATAACATTATGACCACTGACAGGCGAAGGGAATAACACTGATACACCCATCAGCCATGACATTATGACCACTGACAAGTGAAGTGAATAACACTGATAATCTCGTTACCATGGCACCTGTCAGTGGGTGGGATATTTTTGGCAGCAAATGAACGTTCTGTCCTCCAAGTTAATGTGTTAGAAGCAAGAAAAATGGCCAAGAGTAAGGATCTGAGCCAAATTGTGATGGCTAGACAATTGGGTCAGAGCATCTCCAAAACTGCAGTCCTTCTGGGCTGTTCCCGGTCTATAGTAATCATTACCTATCAAAAATGGTGCTAGGAAGGAAAAGTTTGAGAACAGGCCACACGGTCATGAGCAGCCGTGGCTCATTGATGCACGTGGGCGGTGAAGGTTGGCCCGTGTGGTCCGATCCGACAGACGAGCTGCTGTAGTTCAAATTGCTGAAAAATGTATGCGTAGCCGCAGACCAGTCAGGGAACCCATGTTGACCCATGTCCACTGCCGAAAGCGCCTACAATGGGCACGCGAGCATCAGAACCGGACCACGGAGCGATGGAGAAAGGTGGCCTGGTCTGATTAATCATGTTTCCTTTTACATCATGTGGATGGCTGGGTGCGTCGCTTACCTGGAGAACACATGGCACCAGGATGCACTATGGGAAGGCAAGCTGCCAGAAGCAGTGTGATGCTTTGGGCAACGTTCTGCTTGGAAACCTTGGGTGCTGCCATTCATGTGGATGTTACTTTGACACGTACCACCTACCTGAGCATTGTTGCAGACCATGTGCACCCTCTCATGGCAATGATATTCCCTGATGGCATTGGCCTCTTTCAGCAGGATTATCCTTGGCTGCCATATTCCCCAGATCTCAATCCCCAATTGGACAAACAGGTCCGATCCATGGAGGCCCCACCTCACAACTTACAGGACGTTAAGGATCTGCAGCTAACGTCTTGGTGCCAGATACCACTGCACACCTTCAGAGGTCTAGTGGAGTCCGTGCCTCGACGGCTCAGGGCTGTTTTGGCGCCAAAACGGGGACCTACACAATATTAGGCAGGTGCTCATAATGTTGTGGCTGATCAGTGCGTACCATGACATAACCAGTTTCACTAATCTAATTAAGTTGGCCACTGGTTTACAGTAGCAACGAAGCACCTCTGGGTTCGGTATCCGGGCGCTCTTTGATGCGCCGTGCCTACGGACATCTATGAGCAGTGATATATTGGCCATGTACCACACCATCGATGCCTCACTGCTTAGATCCGAACCATCTGACCGGTTACAGGAGCTGCGGGAGTCCTCAATGGGAAAAGGGAGTGGTGGAATAGCAGACGGCGATTTCTGGATTGGGCTGACCAGAACAGATGGTGACAATGCTCCGGATCAGAACACCTTCACCTCCTGTTCTGACCTCTATCACTGGACAGACGGGAATGTGGCCCAGTACAGGTGTGTGTGTGTGTGTGTGTGTGTGTGTGTGTGTGTGTGGGGGTGGTTTGACGATCTGTTGTGGACATTGTGGGAGATGAGGTGTGTATGTCTTAATACATACAGGTCCAGAGCAGTAAGTACTGTGAGTCCAAAGTTAACACAAGTGTTTGAAGGGGAATTTTGCATAGATAATTTTGTATTTTAATATGGAGTTTTAGTATGTACAGTATGAAGCTTTCCCGAAAAAATTATGGGAAATTTACATAGATGGATGGGTGGACATGGAAGGATAGATGGACATGGATGGACGAATTGACATGGATGGATGGATGGATTGACATGGATGGATGTATGGACATGGATGGATGGATTGACATGGATGGTTGAATGGACATGGATGGATGAATGGACATGGATGGTTGAATGGACATGGATGGGTGAATGGACATGGATGGATGAACGGACATGGATGGATAAATGGACATGGATGTTTGAATGGACATGGATGGATGAATGGACATGGATGGGTGAATGGACATGGATGGATGAATGGACATGGATGGATGAATGGACATGGATGGGTGAATGGACATGGATGGATGAATGGACATGGATGGATGTATGGACATGGATGGATGAATGGACATGGATGGATGTATGGACATGGATGGATGAATGGACATGGATGGATGTATGGACATGGAGGGATGTATGGACATGGAGGGATGGATGGACATGGATGGATGTATAGATGGATGTATGGATTGACAGACGGGCGTTATCTTTTGTGCTGGTCAGGAACTGGTATTTCGACGAGCCGTCGTGTGGAGGGGAGGCGTGTGTAGTGATGTACCATCAGCCCACGGCTAACCACGGGCTGGGTGGGGCCTACATGTACCAGTGGAATGATGACAGATGCAACATGAAGCACAACTTCATCTGCAAGTTTGAACCAGGTACGACAATGCAGCGCCCGCAGGTATGCCCACGCCACTGCACGGGAGTATCCTCAGGATTGTCTTCTCTGTTTAAAAATGGCTTCATTTTCTCTGGTCTAAGCCTGATTTAACATTACACTGACGGAACATATACATGTATACATTTCACCGATTGTCCATCTAGAGAGCCATCTGGTGAAGGAGCAGGGGGACAGGCCTGGAGCTCGTGAGCCAGGTAAACGGGCATGCGTTGGGGAAGGCCACTTCAGTCCCCCTCCTGGAGGTCCACCTGGTTAACTGCATGACCAGTTAGCATGTCCCTGTTTGACCTGGTGCCTGTCTATTCCAGATGTGATGGTGGTGCAGACAGAAGTGGTGAAGCAGCCTGGCTCCAGCGAGGAGGAAACCCCACACGTAGTTATAGCCGGGCCCTCAGGTGAGACAAGTAGAGGTAAGACTGGTGAATGGCAGAACCCCAGAGGTTAGGGGCAGACAGGTGAACTTACAGGTGAAATGTGTGTCCTAAAGGTATGTTGCTGGTCTACGTGATTATACCCACAATCCCTCTGCTACTGCTCATCCTGGTGGCTTCTGGGACTTGCTGTTTTCAGATGTTCAGTAAAAGGTACGATATGGTACAACACACACACGCAAACTTACTGCTGATACCAACACAGATATCGCTCTCTGATCCTCATACAAACACTGCATTCATTTTTACACAGCACTAACGCTGCTCTTTCTTAAACACACTCGCCTCCCATAAATTATTGAAATTGGCACGGTCTCAAAACTAATCAGAGACCATCTCTGAACCCCAAACTGCCCACCCCCCTCCATTCATTAATGGATGGGTCCCAGTGTGGTGATGGACGGCTCTTGGGCTGTAAGTGTTTGGTAAAAACAGTGCTTACTCTGTCATAATCACTGGGATAACACTGAGATGCCTTGTTAGCAGAGACTAATATAACATCGTCAGGCGCCGGCTTGGCTACGTCTCATTACTTATTATTGTAAGTATGTGTAGGTGTCGTGCGATCTGGCAACCGGTCGAGGATTTCTGATTAGTGGGTCGATAGCTGGATAGCATCCCTACAATAACCAAAGTGCGACTACAGCACATTGTATAGGGCTAACCAACTTCCCATAACCCCACTGCTATATTTCCATAACTCCTATATATCATAACCCCCCCCTCCCCCCCGTGCACGCACACACACACACACACACACACACACACACACACACTCCTCGCTCCTCAGAGTCTAGCATAGGCAGCTACTGTAATACCTCGTTTCATTAACGATGTCGATCATCTCCGTTCCCTGTTTTCTATTTTTTATTCTTTTCTTAAATGTTTGACCCACATTCCCGACCCATTTGCTCATGGCACAGTTGGTAAATTGGCTCCACAGAGGGGCAGAGTGTCTGCAGGTTTTCACTTTTACCTTGTGCTTGTTTGGGTAGGTTCATTATGTCACTTATTAGTTAGGATCTCCCCTCACCTGGTTGTTAGTTCTCAATTGGGGATGGATAAATAGTAAAAAAACAACTGACACTAGGCCCTCCTTGGAACTGGTTTGACAGCTGTTATTTAATGCCACAACAAGTTCAGGAGAGTTGGATATCAACTTGTCTTCCCTTGCACGTTTTGATAAGCCATTCCTCTTCTTAGCCCATGCTCCCTCAACCAGGAAGTATTTGTCAGCACCTACATATTGGGGGAGAATACATTCCCTGGCCAACAACTATGATTATGCTTTCCTGCACCAGGCTCCCATAGCCTTCTGGGTAATGGCCGTTGGCCCCTAAAGTGTGCGTGGTACCGCCTTTACAAGGGTGAACCGAGGAATAGGAGTTCTGAGGAGGCAAGGAGCCAGAGTTTTATCACTGAGTACGGCTGGCTCAAAAAGCTTTGTGTAAGCAACAGATGTTGGGTTTTACCCACACATGCAGTTTGTTCTTATTTTACTGCCGTAAGCATTATGTTTTCAATGTTTTGATTTAAAGTAAACCACGGACGAAAACCAGCGTGAACCAATCAACTCTCTGGATTTCCAACACCCCCAAGACGGACAGCATGGAAGTATGAACCGCGGAAGGCATCGGCACGGACATCTGATGTTTACGAACTGACAGATTGGTCAATCTTGCCTGTAACTTCCCACTTTAACCAATGAGCTGCTCTGTAGCCACCCACTTCAACCAATGATGTGCTCTGTAACGACCCACTTCAACCAATGAGCTGCTCTGTAACGACCTACTTCAACCAATGAGCTGCTCTGTAACTACCCACTTTAACCAATGACCTGCTCTATAACTACCCACTTCAACCAATGGCCTGCTCTTCTCTCATTTCCACGATTCAGTTTGTCTTTACATTCCCTTGCAATCACAAGTTGTGTCAATGCCTGTCTGATATCAAGGTACTGCTTTGCCTTTTCCCTTTGCTGCTTTTACTGGGGAGTTTCCACTGGGATCCTGATGTGATGAAATGATGTGGTGTTTTTCTGTGAGTTATTTTCACGTCTAAGTGTGTGTGCACTATGTGCTATAATGTGCACGTTTGTTTGCCTGTGAGTGAGTGTTCTAACGGATGAGTAATGCTTGTATGTGTGTTCATTTAATTGGACCCAAACAGAGGAAGTAATTAAGTCGTTCGACGGGGGGACCCTGATAAAATGAGGAACCGAAGCATCCCCTGTGACGAGGTGCAGGGTCAGAACCACTTAATACATCACAGATTTTTCAGTATTGCTCCCTCGCTGGTAGGAGCAAAGGGAGGGGGGAAGGGATGATGGGGGGGGGGGCTCTAGGAGGAAGTGAATGAAAAGATTAAAAGAAGGGATAGAGGGAGAGGGAGGAAAAATTGAGAATATGGTTTTAAAATGGTTGAGGAATTTTGTGGTTTGATCGGCTTCCTGTGCGGTTCTGGTTGAGTTTGACTTTCTGTAACTTCACAATACCGATGTTACATCCAGGATCAAATTCATTAATTACTGTCTTAAATATCACGATGAGAAAAACAAATTTCCGGCTACTACAGAAAGATGAACTTCTAAATATACTGAACGAATCGTCGTTGTTTTCACAAATTCTGATTCTGACATAACTTTTATTTTCTAGTAATAGCAATTATTTATTTTGCTAAATAATGCTCTTTGATTTTAGGAGAGGTTTCTACCAATATGAGGACCAAAGCTTATGAACGCACCTAAGGGACTTTTCGTGACGAAATCTAATTTAAAGCGTAACGCCAGTGATTCATTAATGGATGAAACAGCCACTATTGCTAAAATATGTATGTACAACGCCTTGTGCTTTATATGCAGTTTCAGGCATGTGATGTGCCCTGCCGTCTTCTGTTTTATATTGTGTAAGCATTGCCTAATGTGAATGAGATTATTTACCGCACCAGTATTGACACGCCATACACACTATCGTAATATGTACTTAACATGTACTGTGTTACGGTTTTATGATTATTTATGAGCATGCTACCCGCGTTACACTGGTTAACGTAAACACGTGTAGCGTGCTTGGCAATTAGTGACCGAGGGTCTAATAAGGAATTGTGTGCATATTTTGATGTGTGCCTACTTTGATGTGTGCGTGTTGGATGGAGTAACTAGCGTAGGTCCGACGTGCTCGAAGTTGTGGTCGTGGTGCGGGTGCGTATTGGAGCCTGTGTGTGAAGGTGTTAGAAATCAGTTTATTTGTACATGGTATTGTTAAACAGACACTATCCCGCTAGCATGTGTGAAGTGGATCATATGGAGCGGTGCGGAATTTTAAAGAAACTGTTTTCCAACTGTAACTTGGTTTGTGATGAGAGAATTCAATAAAATGCTTTGTGTGATTCAGTGACACATTGTAACTGTTCATTTTTGTATTTTCCAAATTGATAAGTGACACAAACACGCTTAGGTGGTTTACCCCTGGTCTGTTATAAGCAGTAGGCCTACTTTGTTAAAATAATTAGAATGCTAATTAAACTTATATGTGCGCTGCTTCTACAAGACAACGCTAGTGCAAATGGAGGATCTGGTAATTATAGATATGATTAATTACTGCATTCTGAAGATCAGGTTGGGATTATGGGAATAAAATCTCGACGAATTGGAGTTTCATTAGAAACGGACACACTGCACGTACAAAATGTGTATGATCAGTTATATCTACAGTGCATAGAACAATGGACTTTAAGCAGTGCTGGCCTAAATGGAATGTAATAACATTTGCTCGATGCCGAATTGTGGTCAGTTAAAAACCCTCTTTAATGAAAGTGATTTTGGTTGAGAGACCATAAAAAAATAAAGCCGTTAGCCCGGGTAGTATCTGTTCTGATGTTCTGCTTGTGTCGGTATTCAGACCCCTTCACTTTTTCTTCATTTTGATATTATAGACTTATTTGATAATTTTATTAAAAGGCCATCAATATACACATAATGACTAAGCAATACACGTTCTTAGAAATTTGTGCCAATGTATTTTAAATAAAAACGGAATCACCTCATGGATGAAAATATTCAGGCACTTTATTAAATACTTCCTTGAAGCATCTTTGGCAAGGATCACAACTTTGAGACTTCTTGGGAATGCCTCTAAAAGCATTGCTCGCCTGTTTTTGGCAGTTTCTCTCATTAATACATGCAGATTCTCTGTAAGATTGGATGGGGGGTGTCTGTGAACTGAGATCTCCAGGTCTTCATAAAGGGTCAGAATTCTCAGATACAGTACATGTTTTAATTTTCAATAAATTGGCATACCTTTCTAAAAACGTGTTTCCACTTTGTCAGTATAGACTATTATGTGTAGATTGGCACCTCATTACCGAAAGCATCTTATCTATTGAGTACTGTGCTTATGTGCTGTATTTCTTGTACTTTTAGAATTGATCCTATATCACCACAAAGTCTTAGTAGACCTAAGAGCCCTGGCCACGGTCATGCGGTCCTTTGTAATTCAGTTTCATATTGACCATATTGCAAAAGCATCACAGTCACTGCAAACAGATAGCAACTGGAGCCAAGATGGACATCAGTGGTAAAGGCTGAGGTAAATAACTTAATCACCATGTGAAGGATTCTCTTATGGGGCACTTAACACACTAATATAATAATATTATGCTCATCAGATGCTTTTCCTGTACAGGTATCACATACTTTTATGTGTTTGGCCCGTCCTCAAACCCACAACTCTGGTGCTCTAAACAAAAAACACAGTGCTCTTAACAACTACCACTGTCCTCTAGACAACTACTGTTCCACTGTCTGAATAACTACCACTGTCCTCTAGACAACTACTGTTCCACTGTCTGAATAACTACCACTGTCCTCTAGACAACTACTGTTCCACTGTCTGAATAACTACCACTGTCCTCTGGACAACTACTGTTCCACTGTCTGAATAACTACCACTGGCCTCTGGACAACTACTGTTCCACTGTCTGAATAACTACCACTGGCCTCTAGACAACTACTGTTCCACTGTCTGAATAACTACCACTGTCCTCTGGACAACTACTGTTCCACTGTCTGAATAACTACCACTGGCCTCTAGACAACTACTGTTCCACTGCCCTCTGAATAACTACCACTGGCCTCTAGACAATTACAGTACTGCTGTCCTCCGAATAACTACCCCTGTGCTTTAGACATCTGCTTTTCCACTGTGTGCTAAACAACTAACAAGACTCAAAAAAACATTCACTGTTCTCTAAACAACTATCACTGTGTTATCAACATCCACACCAGCACAAAAGACTTGTAGGCTATCACTATTATGACCACTGTTCAACTGTTTACAGATCTGTTCCTGATGCCAACCCCTAGCCCCCGTCCTTATGGCGAGCCATTACTTCTGTCTGACACCTCGAATAGGAGAACAGTGCCCCCTGTATGCAGGAGAGTAAAGGCACAGTCAAACTCAGTGAGACAGGGAAATAGACAGCTGCCCAAGCATTGTGGGGCAACTTAACAGCATTAATAATGAATCTATTTTGAAAAGGAAGCGGTGAAAATGACCTCAGTTGGGTTGACGCAGCTTAAGAGGAGCGGGTGGAGGGGTTCCAGTTCACTTGGGTCTGTGTCAACGACAGACATGGTCCAACCCACACAAAAATAGTGGATGAGTCGATGGCCCTATCGCAGAGTCCATTCCAATTTGGTGAAAATTGTGTTGGCATGCCCTCCTTCGCTGGTTTTACTCCACTAAGTGCCCATACACTTGCTGAGCTGAAATTACACACACGCTTGTAGTATTCTGGGTCACTGTCCGGTCAATCTTGCCTTCATTCTCAAGATTCCTGTTAACTGCCGGGAACAAGCAGAAAATATGGAATCACTCAATAATGATATCTGGGAATGTTCAATAGCAAAATCAGAGTGAGAGAGAGAAGGATATATATAGAGCGATAAACTGAACAGCAGATCAGTGAGTCAGTTGTCTGATTACTCCCTCTAGTGGAGTGGAACTTAAACAATAATTCAAAGGTTTTTGACTAACATTGGGCCATGGGAGAGTGTATGAAATGTATCATTAAGTAATTGTAACACTTTCAACTATGACGCTACTACCTGTCTGGTCCTGGCACAGGGCCTCTAGGCATCTCTATGCGCCTGGGGGTCACATTCAGGTCCTGCCCACAGAGGTGCCTCTAGACATCTCTGCGCTACTGTTTTCGGTTGGGCCAAATTTGAGGCAGCTGCTCCACCGTTGCCTCTAGTTGGGGACCTTATTTAAGTTGCCCTTTTGGACATTCAGTTTGTGGATGATTATTTGTTCCAGGTTGTGTTTGGGGTGTAGCTATACACTCTGTTTGCCACCCCTTTTGGTGGTTTCTTTTACTAAGTATAATAAACGGATGTTCTGCAGCTCTGCGCCCTGTGTCCTGCCTCTCGACTATGACACTACACTCATCTTAAAACAGGACAGTGGTGCTTGTCAAACAAGGATCAACCTACTGTCCCAGCTATGGGTGGCTTGCAGTGAAATCGTCCTGATGGTTACTAACCTCACCGAAAAAAAGTGGGCGGTTACTAACCTTACCGAAAAAAGTGGGCGGTTACTAACCTTACTGAAAAAAGTGGGCGGTTACTAACCTTACCGAAAAAAGTGGGCGGTTACTAACCTTACCGAAAAAAGTGGGCGGTTACTAACCTTACTGAAAAAAGTGGGCGGTTACTAACCTTACTGAAAAAAGTGGGCTGCCATTCGGCTTAAGTGTAATCTGTTGTGATGGATACAGTGGAGGTGTGATACAGCAGCAGACTGCTAAGCACCTGCACCAACTACACACATCAACTAAAACAGCTCTTTATCGGTGTCCACTAATGGACGGCCATTCAAAAGGTTTTATGGGCATTTACTCGCTGTCTGAGACAACAGAGTCCAAACCCAGCCCTCTGCCCATCTGTCGCCGTTTCCCGTCGTGACCAGGGTGAGCCTGAGTAGGCTAATCCACAGCACGCCTGGAGGAGGTCCTGCCGGTTAAAACCTGCACGCAGGGAAGGAGGACCGGGGGGGGGTTAACGAGTGTAATTTCAGTCTAAGAAGATTAGTGACCGTCATTAGCCTGTCACAGGCGCGTTGGCTGCCTGGGTAGCCTCAACAACACAACGAGAGGCACGGTGGATGGAGGACAGGTTTTGGCTGGAATAGGCGGGAAAGGCGCACTCTCAATCCAGTCCTTGGGATGTGGGCATCGTTGGGTTGGCAAGTATCCCGGAGATACCCCGACAGCAGGTAGTCGGAATTTGACGGTGAGCCGTTTCACCGGGCAGTGCCACATCGGACAGCCATGAAAACCCGGCCCACAGGAATCCGTGCCTCCAATTCGGACTGGATGGGCTCGCTTTCACCTAAGCTCACAGCCATGCCTTTAAAGCATCTGGCTGTGCCAGGTATGATGCGTTCATTTGGTGTGTGTCGGATCGGGGGAATAATAGGCCAGTTGAAGGGATGGTATAAAGATGACTGTGGGTTGGACTTGTTTTATGACCTCTCACTGCTATAGGCTGTTGGGGATTAGAACGCTTTAACAGTAAAGCGACACTTTGGGGAAATGAACTAGGCCCAGATTTTCTGTCTGATGAGCTGTTGAGGAAAGGTCCGATGGTATGGGAAATCACGTCTCCTTTTTGTGGCTGAGTGACATGGGTTACTGGTTTGCAGCGCGTGTATAGTAGACATCGTAGTGGCTCTAGCCTGAATGATTCAGGGAGGCTTTGGGCCGAATGTGATCTCAGTTTGTGTGTTTGATGTGCCTGCGAGAGTGAGAGGAAGAAAGAGACAGAGAGACAAAGAGAGGACATGGCCGGCCTACTCATAACATTTATATCTCCGCTAACTCCCTCCGTCTCCTGCCCCTCCTCGCCGTCAGGCTCCCACGACTCCTTTAGTTTCTGGGTAGATGAAAAGGCTCCAGTGGGTCCTGACCAAAAGGCCATCGTCAAGTACCTGGCCACAGCCTTTCGCTTCGTGTCCAAGAAGGTCATGAAGAAGTGGTCCATGACCCAGGTGAGGGTTCAGCTGGTTTTGTTGACTGAGTGACACTATCCGGTAAAGAGGAACTCTTTGACCACGGTGTGACTTTTATTAATAGAACCTGACATTCAAAGAGCAGCTTGAAGCAGGGATTCGTTACTTTGACCTGCGTGTATCGTCCAAACCTGGAGAGCCTGGCACTGAGGTCTACTTCATCCACGGCTTGTTTGGGCACAAGGTGGGCGGACTGACCCATCCCACACTGCTACACCCACATCTGAGATCTGTAGAGACTTAGTTTGCAATAAGGAAATGTTCAGTATATACGTAAATGTACAGTACCTGCTCCTGATGCTGACTTTACATCTGTCTCTTAGGTGCGTGATGGTCTGCTGGACATAAACTCTTTCCTGGATGCCCACGGTAAGGAAGTGGTGTTCCTTGACTTTAACCATCACTACGCGATGGGGGAGGAGCATCATGCATACCTCATCAACATGCTTCGGGAAGAGTTTGGACGTAAACTCTGCAAGATCAGCGCTGTCGAGGCGATCACCCTAGACTACCTCTGGGAGAATAAGTACCAGGTGGGACAGGAAGAGGACAGAAAGTCAGATAGGATGAGGAAAGTCAGATGTGAGGCAGATGCGATGAAGTCAGAAATTACCAAGACAGGATGTGGTCAAAAGTACCAGGTGAGGCAGACAGGATGTGGTCAAAAGTACCAGGTGAGGCAGACAGGATGAGGTCAGAAAGTGCCAGGTGAGGCAGACAGGATGTGGTCAGAAAGTGCCAGGTGAGGCAGACAGGATGTGGTCAGAAAGTACCAGGTGAGGCAGACAGGATGAGGTGAGAAAGTACCAGGTGAGGCAGACAGGATGAGGTGAGAAAGTGCCAGGTGAGGCAGACAGGATGTGGTCAGAAAGTACCAGGTGAGGCAGACAGGATGAGGTCAGAAAGTGCCAGGTGAGGCAGACAGGATGAGGTCAGAAAGTGCCAGGTGAGGCAGACAGGATGAGGTGAGAAAGTGCCAGGTGAGAATTTTTTTTATTTTGGCTTTCAATTGTCTAATAGATGCTGCTTCCATCACAACAGTGACATTCTGGAATAAAACCTATTCCTGTCTGTACCAAGCTAGTAAGGAAGTCTTAGTGGTAGACATTTAGATGCGTATTGCGTTGTGTGTACATGTCTGCGTATTGCGTTGTGTGTACATGTCTGTGTATTGTGTTGTGTGTACATGTCTGTGTATTGCGTTGTGTGTACATGTCTGCGTATTGCGTTGTGTGTACATGTCTGCGTATTGCGTTGTGTGTACATGTCTGTTTAATGTCGTCTATGGAAAACCCCAGTATAGAGTTCTGTATATTTCCATTGCTGAATACCAATTTGCAGTAATTTTATCCCATTAACCAATGTCCCGCTGCCAGCGCTGCTTTCCCTTTCTCCTGTCAACTCTTTCATTCCTCTCCCAGTCCTCTCCCTCTCGCCTAGCCCTCCCGTTTCTCCCCCTCCCTGTCCTACTCTGCCCCTGTTCACCTGGCTACCTACACTCCACTATCCATCTCAATCAATCATATTTATTTATTAAGCCCCTTTTACAGCAGCAGTTATCACAAAGTGCTTTTACAAAACACCCAGCCTGAAACCCCAAGGAGAAATCAACAACAGTGTTGAATTTCAGTGGCTAGGAAAAACTCCCTGAGAAGGCTGAAATTTTAGGAAGAAACCTAAAGTGGAACCAGGCTCAAAGGGGTGACCAGTCTTCTTCTGGCTGTGCCGGGTGAACATATTAACAGTCCAAATTGTGATTATTAATAAATGCATGTGGGCTGAGTCCAGAGTTTATTAAACCTAGTCCAGATCGGAAGCATGACCAGATGGAAAAGGACAGGGCCAACCCGGGGGAGGGGGGTGAAGACAGATCAGAGGGTGTGCTGGGTAAAGGAAATGTTCTGACAGTGAGAGTCGTGTGTGTGTTTGTGTGTGTCTCAGGTGATTGTGTTCTACCACCACGCGTCGGCAGACGGCTGTCCATTGATGTGGCCCGGAAACAAGTGTCCTGCCCCGTGGGCTAACACTACCGACACCGCCAAACTCTTCCAGGTCCACCTCTCTGTGTGTCCGTAGTGGCTCAGCTCATAGAACCCGAATGCTATATTTAGAATCTGTTGATGCCTATAATGGTGGTAACTGTGGTAACGGTGGTAACAGTGGTGTATGAATGTGTGTTTTAGTTCCTGGAAACAACGCTAGGTGAGAGACCTGAGAAGGGGTCGTTCCACGTGACTCAGGCCATTCTCACCCCCAGGGTCAATACCATCGTAAAGGGCCTTGTCCGGGGCCTTCGCAGCTACCTGGTGGAGAGGTGTGTGCCTAACTCCAGTGTGCCCTTCTGAGAAGAGCCAGCAGGGGGCGGTATATGCAGTCACTCAGATCGTCTTCCTTGACTAAAACGTTACAAGTGGTTTCACTGGTCATTTCTTCAAACGAGGTCTGCTTCATTTAGGCCTACCTTGCCTCAGCGTTTTGATAGTGGTGTAAATCTCACCAGGACAAAGTGACGTTTGCCTGTATTTAGCCAAAAATAATTGTTGGCTAAACATAGGCAAAGTCATTGACAAGTCACCTTGTCCTAGAGATATGAACACAGTTAATGAAACACTGAGCAGGTGTAAAATGACAAGAAATAACATATTTTTTAAATGATAGTGGAATAATGCAAAGAAATATACTCAGGTTTTGATGCTTTATGATGATTCTGACCACAATTTCTGTCTAAAATCAGCAACTATACACTGATTACCCAGAACCCCACACGCTTGACCTTAGATCTGTGTCAAGAACCGACTCTGAAGCAGTTATTGGATCGGTGTCTCACACTGAATTTAAAGCAGACATTGTACGGAGATGGTGGGTTGGAAGGAAGTGGCCTAATTTTCTGCATCAGAGGAAAAAAGATTGTTTATTATCTTGGGATAAACATGCCTACTTCCTGGTTTTGTCCTCACGGCGGCAAGGGCTTAGTGGAGGTTTATGGGCTCCAACGCTGAAACAACCCTGGATGTTTGGTGTGTGTGTCTGTAGGCATGTGTGTGTGTGGGTTGGCATGCGCCTATTAAGAAAACAATGAGAGCTCCAGCATTAACAGTAGCTCTAGTCAGAGCCCAGCCTGAACTGTAGGCAGTCTGACATGGCAGCGCTTACATTCTCTACCTGTCTCTCCTTCAGGAACCTTCCTGTCATATTGACGTGGGTGGAGACCCAGAAGCCTGGCGCTGACGGTGTCAACATCATCACGTCGGACTTTGTGGAGCTGACAGACTTCGCCAACACGGTCATCAACCTTAACAATTTCCTGTTGACCGGACAGGCCGTCATAAAAACATGACCAAGGGCTTTTTGACTGAGTAGCCTGGACGTGAGAAACGGAACTGGATATTTTCACGCCGCGGTTCTATCCATCACGGCAGCTGCATCACAGATCACAGGATCGCTCTTGGGCAGGATCACCTCTAAAGACACTCAAGACAATCATCATGACAGAAACTCAAAGTTCACGGGTTCAGCATTGACTGACAATGGACAGGAATATGTCCACACTGTCCTTTATATAGTGAACTCACTGTCCTTCACATAGTGGACTCACTGTCCTTCACATAGTGAACTCACTGTCCTTCACATAGTGAACTCACTGTCCTTCACATAGTGAACTCACTGTCCTTCACATAGTGAACTCACTGTCCTTCACATAGTGAACTCACTGTCCTTCACATAGTGGACTCACTGTCCTTCACATAGTGGACTCACTGTCCTTCACATAGTGGACTCACTGTCCTTCACATAGTGGACTCACTGTCCTTCACATAGTGAACTCACTGTCCTTCACATAGTGGACTCACTGTCCTTCACATAGTGGACTCACTGTCCTTCACATAGTGGACTCACTGTCCTTCACATAGTGAACTCACTGTCCTTCACTATAGCAGTGTATAATAATTGAGACTATGTGCCACACACACACACACACACACACACAGAGCAGAAACACACACAAACAAACGCTCACAACCCTTTCAACACATTTTGGTAGCAGTTTTAACAGCTGTGTGTTGACACGTATTTAACACATTCATGGTTGATGAAAAACTAGCAGTGATCACAAACTAGCAGTGATAGTCTGGCTTCGTCACTCACAGCTGTCTGGACCTCTCACTCTCTCTGGGTGTGCCATTGTGGCTGTCCACTGATTATCATAATGACACACTGAAAATCACCAACCGCACATTCCTGTTGTCCTTCTGGGGGGAGGATGGGATGCAAGGTTGAGATGGAATGGGAAAGATACGGAGAGAGGATTAGGGATTGGAATGAGACCTGTGTTTTGGGTATCAGGGTAGAAAGACTGGTGTCTTTGTGAGGGGAAGAGAAAGATGCGATCAGGGCGGCTGTAACCTCCTCAAAACAGCACGGATCTCTGGTGGTGTTCCTTTTCTTCAATTAGATACTTCCCTATCTCCTTCCCTCTATACCGTTCCTTCTCCCACTTTCCTTCTCCCTCCTTTCCTCTCCTTCCCTTCTCAATGGCTTAGGGAGGGAGGCTCTCAGGCCAAGCCACAATGTTGACACCCGTTCAGGCACTGATTGGTCAAGCAGAAACACACAATATTTAACGCACTCCCTCAAAACAAACACACACAAAATACACACACGAGAACAGTAATTACAGAGTCATTATACATGCCACAGTGGGCTTGTGGGAGTGACTCAAATCCATGTAGAGGGACCAACACTGTCATTTGTTTGGTTCCTCTCCCTCTCTCTTCCACACACACATTCTCTCATTTCCTTTCTCTCCCTCTCCTTGGTTCTGATTATCTCAGTTGGGTACCCAGGTCTCTTGGAGAGTTTGGGTTTTACAGCCCTTAATGGATCCTCACTCTAATGGGTACAAACAGGGACGCCGAAAGGAATCCCAGGGCCCGAGACAACATTTTACTTTTCTCGATAATATTAAATACCAAGATTGACTGACTAATAAATAATTATCCAAATGCTCCCCCAGGCCTGGGCCCGGGACAACGTTACCGGTTCTCCCCCTGTGTTGGTGACTTGGTAGTAGGCCATGGAGCTTAGAGCCGGGGATGACATGTTCGGGTTTGATTAACTCATGACAAGTGTAAAAGCAGGTGTTGTGCTTAGAGAGAGAGAATGGAAAAGGGAGACACAGAGATCAGTAGGGTTGATTACAGCACGGGATCGCACCTAACCATCTAGTGCCTGTTCAATCAGCCCTGGACCTAATTCAGACGGTTTCCCTACACCTCTGAGACCACCAAACCTTTCACGTCAGGTAAATATTACCAAGTACTTTACTGATTCAGGTGTGCCAGTGCTAGGCCACGCTAAGTATGTGAAATGTCTGGGCGTTCTGGTTGGGAACCCTGCCCCAGACACCAATCTGCTGTCCATGTTGTGGCCCCTTTAAAGGTTAAACTCATGATTTAGGCGAGGGTAAGCTGATCCTGGATTGATGCAGAGCTAAATGGTATCTCATTAGTTTCCTCTTTGATTGACAGTTGGTCTCAGGCTACAGTCCAACTTTTGGCTAATTGTTTCCTAACTAAAACAACGGAATGTGTCTGTAGAAACGTGTCTATGGAAACACAAGGGCCAATGGAATCCTGTGCAATGCCCACATACATTCTCCTCCACAGAATCACATGGGAATTGCAGAATTCATAGTGGAATGCTGTACAGCATTTCATAGCGATCTTGTCACCCCAACCAACTGTGTTTGGCAGTGACGATGTCATTTCGAAAGTTCATGGAGGACTCGACATCAACGCTGTCAAGACTACACCTACAAATACATTTAATAATGATGTAACTTTATGAAGGTATATATTTTCACTTATGCTGCGGATAGAAAACTTTCCAGTAGCGAGAGTGACAGGAATAGATTTGTAATTTCATGGTTCGTTGACAAGTAGTTTAAACAAGTAGTTTAAACAAGTAGTTTATGATGTTTGTTCGTTTTGGAGAATAACAGTTCCGCTACGTTGTTGGTGTAGGATTGGTGGACTCTTTTGCCAAAAATAAAAACATTCCAAAGAGGTTTGATTTTTATTTAAAAACCCTTTTTATTTAGCAAGTGCTTTGTTAAAAATGCAGACCTGCACGCCTGCCGAGGTCTTTCAGGTCATCCCGTGTAGAGGGATAGGGCGGAACAGGGCGAGACACGGGCTGGACTTTCCTGTTTTCGCCGAGTTTTCACCAGGTCAGATACTCGATGTGGAGCCAGGGGCGCGTGCGCAACTCAACTCATGAAAGGCTACGGACGCACCGAGAAATTCTCGTGCTGCCCGCGCACTCCTGTGCAACGTCGCATTGGCACATTCCGTTTTAGATTTACGGGTGGGTGATAAAACGAATAGCTGTTTAACTTTTCTCTGGCTTGAGGCATGAGTTCCCTAGAAGAGAGTGCTACAGGCAATTTTCTTCAGTCAAGGATGATGGATGGAGTGTTAATCAGAATAGCCCAATAAGGATTTGTAGGCTAGGGTCTCTAATCTAATCATGGCACAACGAGCTTGAATGAGTAACTACAGGCTTATTTTCAAAATATTTGATTTCCCCCTCAAAAAGGCTAGAGTTACATTCCAGAAGTTGGCTTGATTAGCTAAACGTTTCGGACGAGGAGCAAGGCAGCTTAGGGGGAATTTACATATATTTGATTAAAGCTAAATGAGTAGAATGCACGTTGGCTCTGATTAGGCTTAGTCTAAGGTCACAAATTAAAGTCACTTAGCTCACTTCTCTCGCCGTCTCACTCTCTCGGAAGGACTTTTAGAAGAAGCGGTTTATATTCAAACCTGCCCATTATTACAAACACACTCACCACGTCCTGTCTCCGTTCTTCCCAGGTCCAACTCCAGCTGTTGCGCATTCTTGTGTGCTAGACGTCGCCACTGGCGTAGACCGGGCAGCGTGTGTGTGTCTGTGTTTGTGTGTGAGAGGAGGGCGCATTAAGTCTCTCCTGGAGAACCCAAGTGCCGTAGAACTTCTCGGTCCAGCTGTGGAATGTGCTGGTGTGTCCTAAATACTTGGTCTAGAAGAGATGCGCTGTGACAGCAGAAGGACCACTTGGATTTAAAAACAGTTTGGGAACTTTTATTTTTGTTTGGGAATCCTCTCGTCATGACAGAGCTACTCAGACCGGTTTCCACCATGGTAAAACTGTTATTCTTCTTTCAGTTTATAGTTAACAATGTCTTAGCCTAATGCGTTTGTTTATGTTACGTAGGCTAATACTAAAGGTATAAATAGTTCTAGACCCGTTTGTTTCTTCTTTTAAATGTTTATGTCCTCTGTGGATTATACATATATGTGGGCGGCTATGGCAACCAAATTAGGTCTTAGACTCTAACTTCCTATGTTTATTGCAAATATTATGTTTACCGTTAAACTGAACACCTTATATAGCGGTGTATTACACTGAACACTTCATATAGCGACGTGGGCTGCATGCCAAAATTGACTACGGCTTTGAACCGGAGTCTTGCGCGGGCAAGCTGTCACACGCAAAATAAATGTTTTGTCTGCCAGGCGGTGAACAGAATACGGTCACGTGATATATCCGATATCTGTATAGCGTACTACGCGCATATATGCCAAGCCTCCTCGGTTCCTAGGTATTCCGATGTCACGGGCAGATGAGATGGTATATCTGTCTCTCAACAGGTAACTGGGACATTCAAAGAGCCAAGTGTACAATAACACGAACAGGTCCAGGACACAGAGCATCTGGAATTTCCCTCAAAAAGCTATAATCAGCGTGAGCCGTATCCCCACAACGTCCAACCGTGTAGGCTACTCACCGACCCAGGCTTATCTGTTATCCAATCGCGAGTGAGTGTAGAATGTGTCCGATGCGGCATCCGGACGAGTCTCGCAGAAAGGCCGGAAGCACATTCTCTATGTAATAAGATTATCCATCAGGACAGCATATATGGAGGGATGACTGGGCGCGTCTCCACACAGAAGGCGAACAAAGTGGATGTGATGTCCTCAAATAATTGGTCGTGCCAGATTCATCTCAGAGCGGGGACACAGACTGGGCTAATCTGGTTCAACATGACATTTGTTTACTAGGCGGTCCAGAAAATGTTCCCTTATTAAAGTGTTCTCAGAGAACCGTGGAGGTACCACAACATAACACATTTGTGAGATACTTTTGAGTCCTATCTCACAGGTCTGTTTCTACTTCAGTACCAGAGGAGTCAGGACAGATATTAAGAATTCGATCCACATCCCGGAGGGATGTAGACTATATTCATCATGCCTGAAAACAGCCATCACCTTCAATGCTGTGGAGAGTTTATTAAGTCTCTCTATTAAGGACGGGGTCTGTGTCGTTCATTGTGCCCTCACCCCCCCCCCCCCCCCCCCCCCCACACAATGAACCTTGGCCCCCTCTCTCTCCCTCTATTTGTGGCATATACCGCTCCTCTGCTCTTCCTCTTGTTAACTCTCCTGACTGTTTATCTGGTATTTTGCTAGAGACCCTATCAGAGACGTCTGAACCATTTGTCAGCTGACCCAGGAGCTGTTTAGTTTGGGTCTGATGCCCGTCCCCCAGCAAGCCATAACACCCGATCATCCACTGCATGTGTTATGAACTCTGGGTAATCCCACTTTACCGAATGCATTCCTTCACAAGAGATATTAACCATCCTTCAGCCATTTTCAGCTGTCCAAACACCGGTCGTTCCTTCATCTGTGGTCTCTGGATTCACATTTCATTTCTAATTTATTTTTGATGGTCTCCCTGCACAATTATACCAAAAAAACAGTCTGGTCTGTGTATCTTAGGGAATCTTCTGTGGGCTAGGACATATTGACTAACTGTTCTTCACTAAACAGTGGATTTCATTAAACCCACCCCTTTGGAGACATTTAGTTTCGCTACAAAATGAGAGTGAATTTGGTTTAATTTGTGATTCTTGTGATTGCTCTACATACAGTATTCTATTATGTCAAAGTGTAAATACTGTGATATGGATGTTTATACAATGTGGATTAAGTATAATAGACCCACTCAGGGATAAATAATTGCAATTATAGTGTGTTTTTTAACTCTTCCCCAGTAGAATAGTTAAACCCGTTCTCCCATCCTGCACACACACACACACACACACACACACACACACACACGAACACAAACACACACACACACACACACACACACAAACCAAAGCAAAATCTTAACTTATACAGATAAGTCCGGTAATATTTGTACACTGGCACAATTTTCGTTATTTTGGCTCTGTGTACCACCACAATGAATTTCAAATGAAACAATAAAATACAATTGAAGTGCCGAATTTCCGCTTTAATTCAAGGGGTTGAACAAAAATATTGTATGAAACTTTTAGGAACCATTTTCATATGCCGTCCCCTCATAGCAGGGGCTCAAATATAATTGGACCAATCCACACAATCATATATTAAATGTTCATGTTTAATACATTGTGGAGAATCCTGTGGTACAGGCAGTGACTGCATCATGTCTGTAATGTATGGATATCACCAAAGGCTGGGTTTCCTCCTTTATGATGCTTTGCCAGGCCTTCACTGCAGCGGTCTGCAGTTGTTTGTTTGTGGGTCTTTCTGCCGTAGGTTTTGTCTTCAGCAGGTGAAATGCATGCTGGATCGGGTTGAGTTCAGGTGACTGACTCGGCCATTGCAGAATATGCCACCACTTTGCCTTAAAAAACTCCTGGGTTGTTTTTGTAGTATATTTTGGGACATTGTCCATCTGTAAAGTGCTGTCCAATCAACATGGTTGAGTTTGTCTGAATCTGAGCAGACAATATTTCCCTGTACACTTCAGAACTCATCCACCTGCTTCTGTCTTCTGTCATCAATAAACACTAGTGACCCAGTGCCATTGGAAGCCATGCATGCCCATGCCATCACACTGCCTCCATCATGTTTTACAGACGATGCGGTTCGCTTCGGATCATGAGTTCCAAGTCTTCTCCATACTTTCTCTTCCTACCATTCTGGTACAGGTTGATCATAGTATCATCTTTCCAAAGAATGCTCTTCCAGAACTGGGCTATCTTTTTTTAGTCTAATCTGGCCTTTCTATTCTTGTGGCTTATGAATGGTTTGCACCTTGTGGTGAACCCTCTGTATTTGCTCTTTTGATGTCTTCTCTTTATGGTAGACTTGGATAATGATATGCCTACCTCCTGGCGAGGGTTCTTCACCTTGGCTGGATGTTGTGAAGGGATTTTTCTTTACATGGAAAGGATCCTATGATCATCCACCACTGTACTTCTTTCCATGGGCATCCAGGCCTGTTTATGTTGCAGAACTCACCAGTGGGGTTTTTCTCAGAATGTACCAAACTGTTGATTGGGCCACTCCTGTTCCTGCTGTCTCTCTGATGGATTTTCTTTTTTTGCAGCCTAAGGATGGCCTATTTCACTTGCATTGAGAGCTCCTTTGACCGCATGTTGTCACAGCAATGCAAATGCCACACCTGGAATCAACTACAGACCTTTTACCTGCTTAATTGATGAAGAAACATCGAAGGATAAGTCCACACCTGGATAAGTCCACACCTATAAATTCCCTCAAATTTTAGCTGAGGCACTTTCAGCCCATTATTTAACTGTAACCTTAATATATTGAGGTAAACAGACAAAATAACAACTTTGGTTAGTGTCCAATTATCTCCAGACATAACTGTGTATCCGTCTTTAGATTTCCAGTTGTAGCATTGACCACCTGCCATAAGAGGCAGAAGTGACATCTCTCACCCTCCATACGCTTGTGATGTGTGAAGGTGTTGTGGATTGGAATGTTGGATGGACAGACAACACTTTGACTCTCACAATTCTGCTTATGAGCCACACATTCGGTTCAGATAATTTTGTACTTCTGAAGAGATTAGAATAATATTTGTTATCGCCTCACTCATGACTGAATTACTGAAATGACAATTAAATGTGACACTGAAATATATATAGAGAATTGAAACAAACATTCTCAAATCAATAACAGCACAAGCAAATGAGAAGAGTGAATACAGATTGTACAACATGACAAGAACATTATAATCTGCCAATTTACACATGTCAATCGGTCGTGCAGTGATTTTATTACAATTCTATTTTGAGACATTTCAATTGGCCGCTATCTGTTGCCCATTCATACAGTAGGTGACCTGAACATACTGTTTTGTTTTCTATAATGGAAAAGTTTGACAGCGCTTAAAAACTGTTCAAAACTTATGATAAAGATTTGGGCTATTTAACTCTATATACGCCAGTTTTATGTCATTTACCGTACCTTACTCAATTAACTCAAAGCAGACAGATGGACTGTACATGAAGATATGTATTTTAATATCTGTTTGGTTAAGTCGAGGTTGTTGAAGGGCTTGAATAGAAAGGCTTTTCTTTCAATGGCTACATTTTTAATATGGACAGTTTGATGTCTACACAACTTCAAAAAGCTTCATTATGGGCAAAATGTCTCATGTTAATGTGGGACAGAAACCAGGGCAGTCTGGGTACAGTCAGTCACCAGGACAGTGTGGTACAATAACCAGGGCAGTCTGGGTACAGTGACCAGGGCAGTGTGGTACAATGACAAGGGCAGTGTGTATACAGTGACCAGGGCAGTGTGGATACAGTGACCAGGGCAGTGTGGTACAGTGACCAGGGCAGTGTGGTACAGTGACCAGGGCAGTGTGGTACAGTGACCAGGGCAGTGTGGTACAGTGACCAGGGCAGTGTGGTACAGTGACCAGGGCAGTGTGGTACAGTGACCAGGGCAGTGTGGGTACAGTGACCAGGGCAGTGTGGTACAGTGACCAGGGCAGTGTGGATACAGTGACCAGGGCAGTGTGGTACCGTAACCAGGGCAGTGTGGTACAGTGACCAGGGCAGTTTGGGTATAGGGCAGTTTGGGTACAGTAACCAGTAAAAGTTCATAACTGAGCTGGAGGGCTGGAAATGCCAAGCGGAGGATGAATCGAGAGACAGAGGAGGGTTTGTGTTCAAAGGTCACTTCCTCCAAAGGAAGTGTTTGCTGTGGTCGCACTACAGAGCTCTCTCCTCTCCACGGGATGTTACAGATCGACTTAAGACATTGAGTTCACTAGCAGGAGAGACGAGTGTGTGTGAGCAAGTGTATACGTTTGTATGTGTAAGTGTGTTTCTCCTGTTTGAGCTCCTGTTCCTGCTATACATAAGGGGGCCCCACAGAGTAGAATGTGACAAATCTGTCTCCACAAGGTTTTTAAGCCGGGCCCCATTAGAGCTAATTTCAGGCTGTTGAATGTTAAGTTCAGGGTAAGGTTAGTGTTATGGGGTAGGGGATAGGATGAATAGAGAATCATTCTCTGGTCCTCACAAGGATAGAAAAATAAAGGTGTGTGTCACTCAGGGGACAAGGCAGAAAGCTGGGACACAATAAGAGCTTTGTCAGGTGGGAGGAGGCCTCAGATGGAATGTAGGGAGGGACTGGCCAAAAAAAACCAAGATAAAGAAAAAGGAGAGAAGAGAGAGTGGAGAGAGGAGAGAAATAGAGATTTAGTGAGCTTGCATTACGGGTTTCATGTTTTTTATTCCACACGCAGAAACCACACACACACACACACACACACACACACACACACACACAGACACACACAGACACACACACACACACACACACACACACACACACGCTAACCTTGGAACCTCATGCAGATTCACCACGCCTTGTCCACAACCCGCTGCTCAGGTACATGGTTTCTAACCAAAGGTGATGACTCCAAAACAGCACAGGCTCGTTCACACACACACACACACACACACCTTTGATCTCCAGTGACCCATCTGTAAAACAGCTGAAGGCTTCCCTAAATATGTCTCCGCATCTGGGAAGAAAGAGAGAGATGGAGAGAGAGATGATTAGAGGGAAAGACAGAGACATGGAGAACAGAGACAGATCCACAGAAGGAACTCATGAAAAAAGTGAAGGCAATATTCACCCAGACGGTTCCTCTTATAGCTCAGGTCTTCTCTTCATCTCATCCTATCATGACATTTTCCTCATGTTTTCCTCACATCCATCTCTCAGACTACCTCTGATCTTTATTTTCCTCTCTGTATCACCTGTTGCGTCTCTCCTGTATTTCCAGTCAGCTCTCCATCTGCCCGCTTCTTTCTGTTTCATTCTGTCTCCCTTCACAATCGGAAACAGCACCTATGTTGGTCTTGAAGCTGCACTTGAGCCAGAGTTCTTGTTTCCGCTTTTGAAGCTCTGTTTGTCGAGCCGTTTAAACCTGTCTTCTGTTGTTTCTACCTCAGGCATAAGGGCTCTATTATGAAAACACATAAATCTGTTAGAGCTTCTCTATCAGCAGCACTGCCCGACTTGCCTTCATATCAGCGCATAGACTGAACACACACACACACACACACACACATACACGGTTCACATACTTTTAGTCAGTAAGTCATGTTGACATTACAAAAACCACAAGCCTCAGTTGTGTCATTATTTACAAAGTCGCGGTAATGAATGCCTAAGGTGTTGTGCATTTTGGGAATCAAACCCCAGCGCCCTGGGATAATACATCGATGCTGCAAGTCAGCCCACGACCTTCTAAATCACATTTCCCCTAACCCCTAACATACCAAACCTTAACTTAACCCTAAACCCAACAACCAAACCTATACCCTAAACCGTGGCCCCAACTGTAAATTCTACTAAGCCAGAGAGCGTTTTCCTTGAGCCTTCGAAAGGTCGCCACAAGGTCAAATTCTCCTTGTTCAACTACTCATGTAGGGGTTTTCAGTCCCTACCATGTTAGCAAAACATACACAGCCCAAAAACGAGTCCGCTAGGGTAGTTCAATCAATCAAATGTATTTATCAATTAAGCCCCAAAGTTCTTTTACAGAATGCCCAGCCTTTAACCCTAAGGAGCAAACAACAACAGTGTTGAAGCAGAGTGGCTAGAAAAAGCTCCCTAAGAATCGTCAGCTATCGTCTTGATCTGCAGCACCACCAGGAGTTCAGTGTTTTGTATCCTAGGGCGACATACCGGAGGGCTCCGCTAAAGTGTCACAGGTCCAAGCACCTGCCATGACTCGCCCTCTCACCCGGGTGTGGGTCGGACGGGGGTGAGTGAGGGGCTGTAGGGGGGATGTGGGAGTGAGATAACAGGAGGTGTGGGGGAGTGAGAACATGATGGGCTGGGATCCCCATCATTATCAGGAGCACTCCTTTAGATCCTCCTCTTCTTCAACTTCACACACTGTTGACCTCCGTCTACATCTGACCGTCTTAAATGCTTTGGATTTACCCAATCCCGTTGATCCGTCGTTTGCGATCCTGTGTTTGTGTGTGTGACTGGGATTTCTGGGATTTTTGCTTTAAGGTAATTCCAGTTTCCCTTAATGTGTTAAGTGGAATGTGTGTGTGTTTTCTTGTGGTGGGAATGTGGGAAGGAGAATTGTTGTGATAAAGCTAGTGTGTTTGACACGGACGGTGTCTGTACTCGGGCAGTGGATTAGTTCGAGCCATACAGGATGTGACCTCAGACAGAGGATGTCAGTTCTGAATCAGAGGAAGTTCTCCGGAGCGGCTGGTGATTTGTGTTTCCTCTGGAAAAAAAGATGAGGAGAGGAGGACACAAAAATAAATAAGATGGAGGTGAATGACAGAGGGCTAAGGAGGAACTGGAGGAGGAAAGGGAGTGAAGGAAAGGGAGAGGAGAGGAAACATGGGAGGAGGTGTGGTTAGTGTGGTTTTAACAAAACTACAATCATCTCTGCTGTGGAGTTACGCTAGTCTGTGTGTACGTGTATGTATGTGTCTGTGTGTACGTGTATGTATGTGTGTGTGTGTGTGTGTGTGTGTGTGTGTGTGTGTGT